>JAAEAF010006941.1:0-33515 GCA_011037195.1 Triatoma infestans
TTTATATTTGATGAAGTCGATATCCCCATCAGTCCAGCTGATCCCATGCAAATTTTTGTACACCCAGCGATTAGTCAACGAATTGGGGTTGCCATAATTCGATGGCTTAAAAATAAAATGCTTCACACCTCCAGCCAAATCAGCGATACCACATTCTTTAATAAGAAAATGTTTATTATAGTCCAAGTAACCTTGAACGTCTACCACTGCGATGACGGTGCACATTGTATAAAGATGTGTATGAGAAAACTATGACTAGCTTAACTTTCCTGCTACTCTTTTATTCTAATTCCCCCTTCTTATTACCCCCCTCTCTTATAATCTTCTTACTATCCCGGACAATGGAATATATTGTACCAATGTGTCATGCAAAATTAATGCATAGGCCGTTGTATTTGATTTAAACGGCTCTCTGCATTCTATTTCCAATCTAATGTCTACAGAGGATGATCTGATAGTCTCCGACTGTCGTGAACAGTCGATTACAATAATTGGGGTGAAATCTTTAAAATTATTTTTAGACATAAGAGGTTGGTTTGGTTTTCCATAATAGCTGTGTTGAAAATTTTGATACATATAGTATAGGAAACTGAAATAATTTTTAGAAAAATTAATATTTAAGTCATCATAAGGATAAACTTCTGAATTTAGGTATAGTTTAACATTAGTAATATTATTTTGATCGAATATTGTTGGATCTGCTAGTTTGTTGTCCTTTCTGTTGGTTTGAAATGCTATAATTACATATCGAGGTTTTTCCAAATTTGTAGTAGTTTTCAATGTCCAAGTATGCTTATTAGTAGTAGGTAAAACTGGATATTCAATCAAATCCCAAGACCTAAATGCCATGTGTACGGTCTTTCCTTTGTTGATAAAGTTCAAGAACTCCAGCCTTTGTTGATCAGACACTTTGACATATGGGATTCTCCATTGTACAGATTTAAGTTTAATAGATGCTTGCATATTTTCATGTGAAATTATAATACAATCATTATCACTTCTACTTCTATGCAATATTATTCATGTTTCCCTTGCAAAATTATTCTGTTATAATCTTCAAAAAAACCCATAACTGTGTCCAACGGAATGCAGCAATCAAAATTGCCATCATCATCGGTAAGCTTAATGTGTGTTGTAGGAGGCATCCATCCAGCTATTTCCAAAGCTTTAACTTTATCACTATTAAATGATATATACCCCTTCAGTGTGCTTACAATGCCGGGGTTGCGGACGTGGTCAACCAAAACTCCATTTAACTGATACTTGATTTCATCAAACAAAAACATGAAAGCATTTCTCACCAATTTTGCAGTGGCGTCTGCAGGCGATGGTGGTGCTGCGGTTTCCAGCTGTCCTTGAATGTAGAGAAAACTCTTTGAAGGCACTGTGAAAATGTCCTGTTGTTGTACTGCGATTATGATTTCATCAGAATTGTCCAGAGACTGTGTGTACGGTTGATGCGTGTGATACTCATAGTTAATTATTCTCTCCTCGAATGTTACTCCCTCATTTACATTCAATATTTCTTCCATTGCGGCTTAACTAATAATCCTATTCCTTGTAAAAATCTAACGTTTGCAGGTGTTATTGTACGTTGGGGAGTATGTTCAATACTGTATGGTTTACTTCTAACATACCTGCTTTTATACTTTTGGAAGTCAATACCCATTTCTCTTCAAATGTAAACGTATCGTGATCACTTCTTCACGAAAATCCACTATATTGTTATCTTGATCTGTAAGAGATAGCGTAATATTGTCAATTGTCTCTCCAGTTACTGGGAAATAAATGACTGGAGACGGCTCATGCACCAACTTATAACCTGGCGGTACTGTAGGGGAAAATTCATAAATGGTATGCCCAGGTTCTCCGTTTCTGTACGAACCTGAGGCTATATTACAGTTTATAGCAACAGTATTTACACTGTGAATTTTCACTAATTCATCAGATTTGTGAAAAACCATTTTATTTAACACTTTATGTCGTGTGAATCCAAGTAGAGTACCAATTGTGTGTTCTCTGTTGAAATAAACTGGTTGGGTGCACATAAGTTCAACTTTTAAGGTGTTCACATTCCCCTTCAGTTTTAATGAATCTGGAGATCGAATACTATTTTTCAAGTAGTCTGCTAAAGCTTCAATCTCATAAGTACCCGTAGGTATTTCAATCACTTTGTCGCCATAGTGAAATTTATTATTAACATTTTCAATTACGTTCGGTATAGAGTTGTACGATTGAAAGCTTAGTAAACCAATGCTGTAATTACCTCCATCTGATAAACTAATTGGCGGAAATATATTTGCATTTAGAACGCTGGATGCACCTGTTAAGGTGAACGTATAAGACATGACTAACACCTTTCATCTTTATTACGTATTGTTATAGAGGAATTCTAAACATAAATGTCCACAGTATGGTGTATTCCATTCCTGATATCTATGCCGATTGTATGTAACGTTACAGTTTTTGAAGTAATGTAATAATTCCAATGGAGGTCTGAGATTGCCAAATGGGTCAAAATAATTGACGCAATCACCCTTTTTAATATAAGCAACCCAATGGGTTCCCATGTTCTTTGTTGAATCTAAATTTACGATAGCGCATTCATTTTTATGGGGGAATTTTGGTAAAGTATCTCGCATGTATACCCCTCTAAAATAAGGTATGTTTTTGGCGAATTTCATCAATTCTATATTTGTGAGCGCTTTGTTGGGGAGTAGTCAATCTTGTTTATTAATGTAAAGTCCATAACCTTTCTTATACGGTTTAAGGTAAAATCCTTTACCAATTTGCTGCTCTTCCATTTTCTTGTTATGTCTTCTCATCTCCTCCAAACGATCTCTCGCAGCTTGAGTATCCTTAACTGCTTTTGTTATCGCAGCTGCTCCACCAGCTAAACTCCCCAACGCAGATAGTCCTGCGAATAGGGGTACTAGAAATGGAAGAATTCCTCCAGTTCTTGGTACTGGAAGCACTCTTGGTATTTTTGAAGTTTTTTTTACCTTTTTTACATAAACTTTAGCCTTTTTTAATGCTCTCTTTGAGGCTGCACTAATTGATGATAAAGGTGATGTTACACGCGCCGCTTTTATAACATCTTTAATCCCTCTTTTTTTTTTCCTACTAACACCACCACCACCTAATTTCACTTTGGCTTTCATTGCGTTTGTAACTGCCCAAGCAGCTGCTTTTTCACCAAAAGATGCGTCACTAGCCTTTGCTCTTTGCCAAGCTTTTTCTGCAAGTATCAGATCGGCCTTATGTCTCGATTGGATATCTTTATGTTGAGAGTATGCAATATCGTGTTCTTTACACGCCTCATCCAACGGGTTGATGCCTGTATCACCACGTAGCAATCGTTCTTGCAATCTAGTTCCAGGCCCACAAAATCTATAACCCGGTATATGCACTTCAAATGGTAATTTGTTAATCACTGAATTTATAAGTCCTCTTCCAACAGTTCTTCTTTTCATTATACTGAAATTAGTTAGAACGTGAACGTATTTATATAGCTGTGCGTGTTTCTATTATTATGCGTTTGGAGGAGCAAAGTGAACGTTTACCTATTTTTTACCTACTCACTGATTCATCGTCTGCTGAACATACGACTCGGCATGGCGCATTATTACCAAATAATATACGGGCGTTGATTTGTGGAACATCAGGGTGTGGTAAAACCAATCTTATGAGTTGTTTGCTATTACAACCGAATGGACTGAAATTTGCAAACGTCTACATTTGTAGTAGGTCGCTTCAACAGGACAAGTATATATATTTAGAAAGGGTGTTCAAACTGGTGCCAGAAATAGGATTTTATACATTAAACGATACTCAACAGGTAATTACACCTGAGGAGGCTGAAACAAACTCTATTATTATTTTCGACGACATTGCGATGGATCAACAAGATATTATCAGACAATATTTCAGCATGAGCCGTCATAAGTTGATAGACTGTTTCTATTTGACCCAGAGTTATGCCCGAATACCTAAACATCTTATACGGGATAATGCTAATTTTATTATGCTTTTCCAACAGGACGATTTGAATTTGAAACACGTAGTGATCACATTAGTTCACCAGACATATCATTTGATAAATTTAAACATATGTGTTACACCTGTTGGGATAAACCGCATGGATTTATTACTATAGATAAATCAAGGGATTTGATCAATGGTAGATTTCGTAAAGGTTTGGACACATTTATCTATATATAAGCTGAAAGTTATAGAAATTCCCATCAGTCTATCATGGATCCTAAGGTTGCTAAGCAACTTATTAAAACCTCTAAAATATTACGCAATAAGTTTAAAAGTATGAAACGAGGTGTGCAATTATCGGAAGAGGAACTAGAAAAGAGTTTTAAACCCATTACTAAACCACTTCAGGAGCTGGTTCGACAGAAAACAGAAACTCCATCAATCAAAGAAGAAAAGTTGTCACCTTCAGTAGTTGTAAAAAAAAAAGAGGCTTTTACAACAATGGAATCAGAGCCTCATACATATACCCCAAAGCAAAAAAAGACACATACTTTCCCAATTAAACAAGAAGAGACATTTGAAGATATAGAAGAGCAGAGTTCTCCTTTAAAGCAGATACAAAAGCTTGATAAGGAAATATTACAACAAAGTTTGCAAGAAGAAGAAAGGATTGGCCCTCTGATCCAACCTTATTTATTCAAAATAATGACTTCAAAAACTAGTGATATGGATACTAAGTATGGCATTCAAGTTCTACCTGATGGCGGTATGACGATAGGAAATGCAACTGTAACTATAGATGGAAATGATATTAATGTAGACGATAAGTGGTTTCAAGGTACGTCAGGTCTCTATCAATTATTGTTCCTTAAACAACCTACACATTATTCACAAGAGGATTTGGAGAACTATAGACAAATTTTGGAAATAAGTAATGCTCATAAACAACACTTTAGTGAAGGGAAAAAAAGCACCAAAGGTTGGAAATATAGAAATATAATTGCACCTATGTTTTCTAAATCCTTTTCCTATGTATTACCGGAGACTTTGTTTACTCCACCACCACCACCACCAACATCACTTCCTTCAACTCAAGCTACAAAAAGATATCCGACAAGGTCGAAACAAACTTCTGGGACAGGTATGCGAGAGGGGCAAAGTATTTATGAATACTGGGACGATCCAAATGAATTAGTGGATCGCCTACGACTTCTTTATGCATCTATAAGTGCTGGTCATACTGGGCATGAAAACGAAGTTCAATCTATAATAGAAGAATTGAGAGAAGCTAATATAATTTATTGAACTTATTAAGAAAACAGTTAGTTATTGTTTTGCCAGCCAACAAACATGACTATAGATAAGTTTGGTAGACCGTTGATAAAAAAGGCGTGGGGTGATGATAAGGAGCATATCAACCTTAAAGAGAAAAGGCTAACTGGAATTCGTGATCCAACACATCCATCTGACGCTGTGAATAGGAGATATTTGGAAGAACGGTATGTATCTCATACCCAATTAACTGAAAAGGGATATATCGACAAAAATCATCTTTATAATGTGTATGAACCATCACGAGTGGACAGCGCAAATAATATGTGCATGATTTATTTGTGGTAATAGCAAATAGAATAGATTTACTGCAACCAAACACTCCCATTACTGCCTCTTTACTTAAAACAATTTTTAATGAACGTTTAGTATAACAATGTCTATCAAAGAGGCAATAGTCAACGAGCTTCATAAACCGGCGCGAGTGCGTTATCCTCGACGACGTATTCTTCTTAAGGGCATAGACGATCTGTGGCAGCTGGATTTGATTGAAATGATTCCATATGCACGTGAAAATAACGGCTATAAGTATATATTGACCGTGATTGATTGTTTTTCAAAGTATGCTTGGGTGAAACCTGTAAAATCGAAAACTGGACAGGATGTTGCTAAAGCAATGGAAACAATTTTTAAATCAAGTGGAAGAGTGCCTAATAATATTCAAACAGATAATGGGAAGGAATTCTATAATGCTATATTCAACAAGCTCATGAAGCTGTACAACATTAATCATTACAGCACCTATAGCCAGATTAAAAGTTCTATTGTAGAACGATTTAATAGAACGTTTAAATCTATGTTGTATCGCCGATTTAGTTTACAAGGTAGTTATAAATATATAAAACAATTGTCAGATTTAATACAGAACTACAACAATAAAGTGCATCGTACAATTGGAATGAAACCTTCAGAAGTGAACAAAAATAATGAATCATCTATTTTGACTACAGTGTATTCCGCCATAGATGGGCGGCGAAAAGAAAAACAACGTTTTAAGGAAGGAGACTATGTACGCATTTCGAAGAATAGAACTGTGTTCGACAAAGGATATACGCCCAATTGGTCAGCTGAGATATTTAAAATTAAAACAGTTCGTAAAACTATGCCATACACTTATCTATTACAAGATATGACAGGTCAGCTTATTCAGGGGGCATTTTATAATGAGGAATTGCAGAAAGCAAGATATAAAAATGTCTATCTAGTAGAAAAAATAAAAAAACGAAAAGATAATAAAGTGCTTGTGCAGTGGTTGGGATTTTCCAAACCATCATGGATAAATAAAAACAATTTAATTAATTAATAAAGGATTTTTTTTTTTAATTAACTAGTAGTTTTTTTCCCCCTTTTTTCCCCATATGCTATATAAAAAGCTGATTGCATCTAAGAAAAAAATACAGTCATTATTGTGAACAAGCTTTTGACATAATGTTTTATTTAATTTATTTGTGTTATTTAATCATTAACCAAGTACTGGCGTATGATAACTTAACGATTCGTTATCTACAAACATACGGTTATTTAACTGAAAATGAAAACTCTTCAGCTGCGGTGAATAGTGCATTAAAGGTATTTCAGACATTACATTCTTTACCAGCAGATGGCTATGAAAATGCAGCAACCGTAAGTTTACTTAACAAACCTAGATGTGGTGTTGAAGATAATTTTCTACCGCAGATGATTGACATTAGTAAAAATAAATGGAATAATCTTACTCTAACATGGACAATTTACCCGATTAAATATTTTGCCATAGCTGAACAAGCGTTTTCCATTTGGTCCAAACATTCTGGATTACGTTTCATACATAATCAAAATATGCCTAATATTACTATCTCATTTGGTAATAAAAAACATCTCTGCATCACAAACCGGTTGGCATTTTGTTATTACACTTTTGATGGTTTAGGCGGTGTGTTGGCTCATGCTGAATTTCCCAGCCCCAACCGGAAACAAGTGGAAATACATATAGATGAAGAGGAAGACTGGCATGTTACTTTATCATCATTGCCTCTCCCATCAACTACATCACTTCACATAGTTTTGATTCATGAAATTGGACACGCTTTAGGATTGCAACATACAACAAATAGTGAATCTTTCATGAACCCATACTATTTTTTCCCAGCAAATGTTACAAACATTACTAATATTGACCTTTTTACTCCAGAAATTAATGCAATACAACTGCTGTATGGACCGCCGACACCACCCACTCCATTTTCTCCAACAACAGACAAACCTTCTAGTAGTGGTGTACCACTAAATGCAGATATTTGTCGTTTTAAAAAAAATATTGACAATTATTTAGTGATTAATAAGCGAGTATTTATTTTTTACAATAAATTAGTGTGGAATGTACCTCTCCAGTTACACATTAGAACAACTAGTGATTTAAAATTCCCTATACCAATTACCAGATGGTTGACCTTTTTACCAACCACTTTTGTTAAAGTTGATGCAATCTATCAAAGACCGAATAATGAGTTGGTTTTATTTAGTGATGGGCAGATATATATTATAGATTATCCAAGTTTACAATTGATTTTACAAATGGATTACAGTAAACTTTTATCAACTATATCGAGTAATAAAGTTAATGGTGTTTTTACCTCCCATACAGGTAATACTTTTATTATTTACGACAATTTTTATGTTAATAAAATTGATGAGTGTACGTTCAAAAGTGAATATATTGGAGATGTGGCAAATGTATTCCCAGGCATTCCTCGCAATGTTAGCAGTGTGATTAAATATACTGATGGCCGTTTATATTTTAAAGCAAACGATATTTTTTATATTTTTAATGAATTTTTAGACTCTACTGATGGTACACTAAGTGACTCATTATCTTTATTTAATATTGAATGTGAAAAAAGTGAGATATTGCAAGAAATATATGCAATGGTTAAAAAATTGTGGTTGAAGGGTGGTAGTAATGCTCAACATGAAACGTTTGAGTTATAAGAAATATGTAAAAAAAAATTTGTTTAGATTTTCCTTCTTTTTTTTTTTAATGTATATATGTAAAGGGAGATAAAATAAAACTTTTTTTTTAAATATTTTTTTTTATTTTTTTTCCTTATAAAAAATATAATTCAAACAAACAAAAATTACGTAAGTTACAGCTACTTTTCACTATATGATGTATGATTAAGTTTTTTTATATAATTTAATTGATTGAGTACATCTTCGTATAAACTTGTTAGTTTGAAGTATTCATTGCGTAGCAAAGTAATCTTTGGAGCTGGATAATTCAGGATTGCTTCTAGCCATGATGGTTTACCTCGGAATACAATAACTTTGTGAACAACTTTTTCACAAGTGATGGTTGAATGTTGTAGATTAATTTCACCGGATGTTGCTGGTTCTTGGTTTTTTTTCTTTTTGAAGTAAGTATTGCATAATTCAGCGTTACAATTAAACGTTAACCAGTCTTCTTCACTCAAATAGATGACGTCATTTTTACCCGCTTTTAATGCTACGAGCGGTATCCTACCTTCCTGTGAGAGCCCAGTTATAAGTTGTTTAGTTCTGTTGCTGTTTAGAGAGAATGTTGTAGTTAATTGCATACCTAGATCACTTGGCATGATGATGATGATGTTAGTTCACTATCACAATTCACACTGAAAATGTGTAACAACTTTGTTCCCTCTCTAATCCTTTTTCGAACTTACCCCCTCCTCTCCTGAAAAATAGCGTTCAATCTCAAACATTAAAGCATCTATAATACAACATTTACACGTATCAGGTCCACAACATTGTTTTGGGTTAGACCATACACATTGCATATAATGCCCATTAGACGCTCGTTCTGTATATTCTTTTGCATATTCTTCTAATTGTGTCATCTTTTCCGCTATGGCTAAAGCTAATTTGATATCATTAAATATACACTTAGCAGCATTAAATTTAGTAATAAACTGGTTATATCCGTCGCTAGTAAGAATTTTCCGCCAACAATCTGCCATCGTTCACGCACTGAACTATACTAAGCCATTTTCCTACATCTTTTTTTACAAAAGTATAACCAGCTGTAAACAAAATGTAGAAGGCAGTACTCAACAAGACGGTTCTGACATAACATCGCCTCCTATCATAGGTAAGTTAGCAGATCTCCGTATTAGGGGGAAACAATTTTTTTTAATTTAAGTCTTTTTTTAATAAAATTTAATTTTTTTTTGTAATCTCATTATCAGCTTAAAATAAGATTAGTTAAGATATTACGTCAGATTATATATAATAATGATAAAAATTATCGTATTAGGTTGACCTCGAGGGTTAATGATACACAGCCTGCTCTGCGATATATAGTAATTAGTATTTTTTTTTTTATCTATTTAATTTAATTTTAATTATTTCTTTGTCAATAATAGTATATTAAATCTTCTTATCAGCTTAAATTGCGTCAGATTCTCTTTCTCTCAACTTCCTGTCTCTCTCTCTCTATAGAAAAATACGAACAACTAACTTGGAACGTGCATGCGCAACGCACGGGGCACTGTACGATAAATTTATAGGAGAGATCTTTTTCTACATATGAACAAGTAGCAGCGGTGGTCTACTGGTTTAGATTACCGACTGTGAGTGTTGAGATTGCTGGTTCGATTCAAGGTCATGGAGAAAAATTTTTATTTGGGTCTAGAAAGGGGGGGTGGGGGAGGGTGCAGGGGAGGGGGCATGGGGTAAGTGGAGTGGGGATCTCACTTGCCCTTTGCCAGAATCCCCTATGCCAGGCGGGGGGAGGGGGCATGGGGGTAAGTGGAGTGGGGATCTTCACTTGCCCCTGTGCCAGAATCCCCTTTTTTCCATACTACTAATATGCTTATAAGTATACTGAAATTAGTTGGAATAAACTCGTTATGTTTTAACTTATATCTGGCACTGATTCCTGAAGTGTTCTGCTTCGGTGTCTTCCACAGACTGTGTTTGTTAGAAGCCGGATGCAGACTGTCTTGAAAGAATGCCTTCTAATTGTTCGTTCCAAATCTTTTCAAATAATGCTGGCATATCTGGAGGGAGTTTTATTGTTTTACCCTAACTCCCTATTGTTTCTTGCCCTTTGTCTCTTGGTTTGTATTGACCTAGATTTTAGTACCTGGCTCTATCCCCATCACTAAAATACACTATTTGAACTAGCTAATTTTCATAAAATTATATTATCTTCTTGTAGCTCGAGCGGTTTAATAAAGGGGATTGTAAATATATATGTTTAAGAGAGAAGTATTAGTAATAATCAAGAGAGCACCACCGTTTTGAAATATCTGGCACTGATTCCTGAAGTGTTCTGCTTCGGTGTCTTCCACAGACTGTGTTTGTTAGAAGGCAGAATGCAGACTGTCTTGAAAGAATGCCTTCTAATTGTTCGTTCCAAATCTTTTCAAATAATGCTGGCATATCTGGAGGGAGTTTTATTGTTTTACCCTAACAGTTTCTTGCCCTTTGTCTCTTGGTTTGTATTGACCTAGATTTTAGTACCTGGCTCTATCCCCATCACTAAAATACACTATTTGAACTAGCTAATTTTCATAAAATTATATTATCTTCTTGTAGCTCGAGCGGTTTAATAAAGGGGATTGTAAATAATTAATAAATATTATTCTTTAAAAGAATTCAATCTTTACAATATCACAATAATATGCTTATAAGTATACTGAAATTAGTTGGAATAAACTCTTAAGTTATAACTTAAACTACCACTGATTCTAAGAGAGCGAAAAACAAGTATTCTGCTTGAATGTCTGTTTTAGACTGTCTTGAAGGAATGTCCTTCTAATTGTTGGTTCAAATCTTCCCCTGTGAAAAGAAGGAGGTACACAATGCTAACAAGGTTCATGAACTCTTCCTGTAACTGTACTTCTTCTACTTGGGTTACCCTTTTCCAACAAGCTCGCATTTTTCTCATAATTTTCTTCAATTAAAATAGATATAATTTCAAGCATCCATCACAACACAGTGAACATAATTTAAGTCTATCTCCAAATGAATATTTATTTAAATATAATAATTTCCCCCTACATTTAATGATCCAGCCTACGGGTTTAAGAGTCTCGTGTATTGTATAAAAGATTATATTCTAAATTTAATTTCTTATATATTGTGTGGTGTTGGCTATTACTGAACTTTTATTTTAAAATTATTTATTAATTTTATTCTAATATTTGATAAAATGTCTTTAATTTTTGACTTCTGGTTGATTAATTCTTCTAGAGAGAACCCATATACTGAACTAAGCTTTTCTCATTCTTTGTAAAAAAAGATTTTTTCGCTATTAATTCATTTATTAGAATTTTTGGATATCTATAAGAGGGTTGTATTGTGTTGGCATCGCCAGGATGTACGTCCATGGTTTTTTACGGTATATAGAAAGGTTGGCATTAAGTTTGTTTCTAAATATAAAATAAATTCCGGGGTTTTAATGGCAGATTGTAAGCTTTTTTTAATAAAATATTTGAACAATAGTTCAACTTTATCGTACATATTGCAACCCCAAACTTGTGTAGTTTACATAATTATAATTATTGATAAAATTTTCTTGAAAATTATAATTTTTATTCGATATCGAAAATTTGACACGATTGCAATACTTTTTCTTACTAAAAGTAAGTAAGAGAAAGTAAAAAGAAAAATTCTGTAGGGAAACACTACTCCACCCGACTGCAATTAAGTACTACAATTATTATACTGTAATTGCCAAATTTTCTTGGGTCTTGGAATTATAATAAACGTTTAATTACCCCTTTATTATAAAGGCAGTGGGGGAGAAACAACCACAAATTATACTTGTTCTTAGATCTTAGGTCACAGATGCTAAATGAATTTGACTACATTGTACACAAGGCAGCACTCCAATAATACTTGTATTACGCATTAATACTAACTTATCCAGCTTCCGCAAAATCCCTTTTTAAACGATTTTGAAATAAAAAAAAGTAATATTAGAAGTGTTATAAATTATAGAGTTTAAGGGTTTAAATTACGCAGTTTAAAGAAATTTAATTAATAATTTAAAGAGCAATATCTCGGAAAGAAAATCTCAAAAACCTCAGTATCTCAAAAATAGGAATTTGCATTTCAAGATAACTGATTTTCTCCAAATTTGGATTTGAGCGATACAATTAACGTTCCTTAATATAATAAAAGTAGTATACAGAATGGAAAATTAAATTTTCACCGAATTACTTACTATTTTGGAGAGAATTGCAAATTATGATTGTAAAAAGGAATGCACGGATTTTGATTGAAACGTAAAGGAATATTATTTAAACTTAACGATTTTTTCAAAGTTTGAGACATTTTGATTACATACAGACGCGTATAGAATGAGAAAGACCATTCGCTAAAAAAAAAATTTTTTTCATATTTTTTTTCACGGATCTCAAAACAAAACAAATTCGCAAAATTTGACGCGCTCGCAACACTACCAGTGGCGGTAGTAAGAGAAAGTAAAATGAATATTACAAAAAACGCTTAACATGAAAAAAATCGATTAACACGAAATCATATTGCAGTCTCGACAAGATACTATGTAATTTCGTATTTTTTTTTTCTTTTAACACGAAACATATTTCGCTTAAGACGAAAAGATTTCACTTCCCTGGACGGACAAAATATACCTGTTTACTGCAGTCACATCGTCACGCATATTTTTTGGTTAATTTTTATTTTTATTTTTCGTTAAACAAAACAAAATAAACAAATGGCTGCCACTGTTGCTAGGTTTCCGGTTGTCTTTCTGAGTAGGTAAAGTTTACCGCCATTGTCAAAAAATTTTCAATTAGTTTTCGAATTCGATGAATTTTGTGTTGAAATCAGGGAATTTTGTGTGTGTGTGTGTGTTCTCTTTTGTAATTTTAATATATAAAATTATTTTTTTTACGTGTACAATGGCAGAGAAATAGTGACGTAAACTAACCGGGATGTTTAACACGAAATTCATTTAACACGAAACAAATATTTCTGTCCCCTCAGTTTTGTGTTAAACGTTTTTCACTGTGATATGAAAGCGTTACATTGTACATAATAATATTTTTATTGCTATTAAATAAATACTTTAAACCAGGGATGTCCAATCCGCGGCCCACCAAACAATTTTTCTACTAGTAAACTAATATAAATAAATAATGTGCTAATGATTTTAAATAATACTGAGATATTTTTTAAGGTGTCTTTTGTCTCCAAAGAGTGAGAGGAAATATCTCGACTCGATGATTGGTTTTGTTTAAGTTTTCAATCATACGTTGAAACATGTTCTTCAAGTTTTATGTTATCTAGTGTTACCCTCAAAAAAGATCTGCAAATCGATTTTCAAATAGAGTTGCAATCTGACATTCAATTTTTAAATACTGGGCTCCTCGGAGATTAATATCCTTCGCTTCACAATTCTGCCATATTCATTGTCTTCGCTTTTGGGGCAACATCAACGTTTGTGAGCAAACTATTTTCACCGATGAAATGCACGAAAAGTATTAAAGAGTTGCTTTTGTGGAAATCCCCGTACAAAAGAGTCATATTACTACATTTTAGCATATTTACATACGTTCTTGAATTAGCAAAATTAATAACTATCAATATAGAATCAGTTGAGGACAGAATAGTATGAATTCTATGACTACAAAAACTATAACCCAAAATTTACAGTAAACTAAACTTACAACTTACAGAAAAAGTAAAAGAAAATACAAAAGTGAAAGAGAAATTACAAATTTCTGACATTGTAGGAAAATAATAAAAACACTTCGCAGTTTTAAGTTAGTAATAATAATAATAATGTTAATACTCTAACGCAGCCAGTGGTGCCATCTAGGAGAGGAAGTAGGAACCTCAAGTTCTCTTAGTGGCCGCTAGGAAACGCTGGCGACGCGCTCTAGTTCTTTCTGGAAGGATTGAGAAGGTTCTAGAAGATTCTCCACCGGTATAAATAGTGGGGCCGCAGAGAGCTGAGAGAGTTTTCCAGTTACAAACGAAGTGTACGTTTGTGGAAAGTGTATAAAAAGTGAACAAAGTGAACTTTTGTGGTTTAAACTGTGAAATAATTATTATTAAATGTTGTATTTTGTAATTTATTGTGTATAACAATAAATTAGTGTTTTCTTTATTGAAGTTTAGAGTATTTTATCTATACGAACCCACTTATAACTAGTTGCAATAGCTAGTTTAGAGGGAAAAACGTTACAATACGTTAATAACAATACTGAACAAATATAATTTAGGTTAAGTATCAAGATTCAATATTAAGTGTGTTAATGTTAGAGATGATAATAATAATGTTTCCATTGATTATATTATATTTATTCATTTATTATAAAAGGTCTAATTTTTAGACAATTAGTAATATAAATGTATTTGTTGCCCCTTAATGAATTATGTTATGAAGAAATTTAGTGAGGAATGGTCAAGAAAGAAACATTCAATTATGCCAACGCTTCGCCAGAGTTTCCTGTACTTATCAAGACATTAATATATAAGATAGTCGTGAAGATGTGGAAAAAGAATTTTTAGAACATACAAATTTGTTACATCGCAGTTTGCTATTTTTATGTTTCTGCGATATAACAAATGTGTATATGTTCTAAAAATTCTTTCTCCACATCTTCACGGCTATCCATACAGGGTGTCCCAAGATACATGAATAACTACTTTTTATCGTAAACTAAGATAGCTAGAAAAAAAACTAAAAAATACGTGTCCCCATAGTTTTCTGTTAGAAATCCAAATTTAATTTGCAAATTTGTTTTAGTGCTTCGAGAAGCGAAGATACAGGCACCAACTGCATTTTTTCAAATGGTTTTTATTTAAGAAATAGATTCCTCTATTTTTTGTAAGAAAAATTTAATTAACGGTTTTTTCTGTGAGCGATATTTTAGAAGTTATGAATGAAAACATTATTCTTATAAGAAATTTCAAAATGATATTATAACTGTTTTCTGACTGAATAAGGAGAAAAAGTATTATTTTAATACAAATTTTACTCCTCATTAATTACAGATCTTGCTCGAACTGGCCCCCACCATTAGAGATGTATTTCTTTGGTCGTAAGGTACAATTGGCAGGAAAGAGCATGCCTATGCATCTGTAATGGTGGAGGCCAGTTCGAGCAAGATCTATAATTAAAATATTACTTTTCTTCTTATTCAATTACAAAACCATATTATTATCATTTAGTAAATTAAGTACATTTTTCTTATAAAAAATAGAGGAATCTATTTCTCAAATAAAAACCACACCTCCCCATTTGGAAAAAATGAAGTTGGTGCCAGTATCTCGTTTCTGGAAGCACTAAAACAAATTTACAAATTAAATTTGGATTTCTAATAAAAAACTACGGGGATACGTACTTTCTGTTTTTTTTTCTAGCTATCTTAGTTTCCATAAAAAGTCGTTATCTACATATACCTTGGAACACCCCTGTATATTAAAGCTTTGATAAAGACAGGACATTCTGTCGAAACGTTGGCATAACTGAATGTGTTATACCTTTCTTGACCAATCCTACCAAATTTCTTCATAACAATTAGTAATGAAAACGAAAAGTAAAATTAGAACTAAAATAACTATAGACCACCTTGAGGAGAAGTAAATTTATCGCAAATGGTTATTTTAATCTAACACAATCGCAAATTCTATATCTAAATTTATCGCAAATGGGTATTTTTATCTAACACAATCACTATCTTAATTGGCTTTCATATCTACTATTAATTGAATAATATATCACCGGATATCTAGAAAATTATATTTAACTTTTTATTTCAAGTCCACGGGCCAAGACAGTGTTTCTTTTTCCAATGTGACCTAGATATAACCCCTGCTTTAAAACAAATGCGATTAATAAGAATATGGCTGTGATAACAAAAGGGATTTTAACAAAAGTTTCAAAAACGGAAATAAAATCCTTTATTCTATTGTAATGTTATGGTGTGGATGTGTGTATAGGTAGTAGTGGTAGTGTGTAGCACGAGCGTTTTAGTGAAAAGGGCTTATAGTTTGTAATTTTAAAAGAGAATGAAGTTTAGTAATAATTGAGAAGTCACCACTGTTTTATATAATAAATATAATCTTTCAAATAATAACTACAAGTTAATTGATTATTATAAGCTTATTTAAATATATTGTGAAACTGGCACTGATGTTTTCACTTTGGTAGCTAGAACGAGTCTGTCTTCAAATATTTCTTCTCTTTGTCCGTTTAGTGCCTCCCTTGTTAGTAGAAGGGGTCAGAACAAAGCCATAAAGGTTCTTGGACATTCCTCGTAACGGTATTCGTATTACCTGGCTGGTCCCTTCGCAACTTATTTTGATAATTTATATTCATTTAAAATTTAATATTATTTCAAGTTTCTTGCATCCATCACATTATCCCCCCTCCCGGAGAAATTTTTCGGCACGAAAAATTTGGGAGGTGATCTAGAGTTGTAGAGGCTTGAAGGTTATCCTCTGGTAAGGTGAGAGGCGTGTGTGTAGCCTCTGCAAAGTGGCTGTGTGTTGTAGGCTGCAGTCATCTTCTTCTGGAGCAAACGCTGCTTGAGGTGTGAGCGTTGCTGTGTGTTTGGATATCTTATACTCGAGCGAACGCTGCGTGAGTGGGTGAGCGTTGCTTTGGTGGTAGGCTGATATGCGAACACTGCTTGGCGAGTGAGAGTGTTGCTGATGAAGATGTAACTGGCAAGGGTAGACAATATAGGCTTCTGAGTGATGGTGATGGATGTAATTTCTTGAGTACTTGAAGTGACTCTATATGCATATATGTGTTTTTGTTAATATGAATCTATATAAACGAAAATGCATATGTTTTTCTTGATGTGTTTCTATATAAACGACAAATTTTTAAATAATTCAAAATAATTATATATACATTACAGAAAAATTTATAGTAATAAATAAGTAAGCAGTAAAATTTAAATGAACAAGTTCAATAAAATACATATATAGCACCACGAAATCTATTTATTAGTGTGGTGATAAAAATACAATAATACAAGACAAAACAAAAATGAAGGAAAGGTATTGAATAAGGTTTTTAGAAGAGAGCTAATTAGTAAGATAAGGTGTTAAGATTCTAGTTAAAGATTTGTTTATGTGATTAAGTATGTTTTCAATTTCCATTTGGAAATATTGTGTTGTTGATCCCTTTCCATTTGGAAATGTTGGGTCGTTAGTCAATTTCCCTTTGGAAATTTGTGGTGTTATTTTATTTCCTTTTGGAAATGTCGTGTAAGTTTATTTCCCTTTGGAAATTTGTGCAGCTTGTGAGTATTCCATTTGGAATAAGTCCAGTTGGCGTCCTTTTCTTGTCCATCTTGAAGTAATATTTGTATGTCTAATTTATTAATTGCTGCATGTGCAGGCATATTTGTGTATAATTTTGTTATTTCCCTTTGGAAATACGTGCAGTTAGTTGGTGTTCATCTTGTGGAAAGAATTGTTAACCTAGTTGTACATCGACAACTGTTGCATTTGCAAACAGATATATATAATTTTCAGTTTGTGTAGTCTTATTTACTATGATCGTAGGTTATAATTGTGATCGTTCTCAGTGTGTGGTTGGGGTAATATTAGTATACGTAGCGAATTCATCGATTCATTATTAGTTAAAATGTTTGTTTGATTTAGTTTAGTTTTATGTGTGTTTGTAGGAGGATTATAGGATTATGAGGAATCCGAAGTTTAGTATCAATTCCTTTTGTAGAATGTTTGATCTGAAACTAATTCTTTTAACACAAAATTAATTTATATATATATAAATACATGGCTAACATGCTATTTTCATGCAACATTCATAGACATGCAATTCATGCATACATTCATAGACATGCAGTTCATGCATACACATGCAATGATGTAGCTGTGAAGAAGTTTGATTCTGGAAAGAGAAATTTTAAATTAAATTAATGTTAAATTAAAATATTGCTGAACACTTAATTTTATGGAAAGCTCTTATAACTAAAACATTTTTTGCTATTGAAGTAAATATTAAGTTATTAAGGTAAGTAGCTACTTTGTGGGGTATGCATGCATATTTGGGCCGTCGTAATCCAAGAGCTATTCAGCTATGCTGTGCTTTCTAGGTACCTTGAACATACATTAAGAAAACAATTAAATATTAGAAAAATGTTAGATTAATAAATCAAAAGATCGACAAATATATAAACAAATAAGGTAATGCAGTTTTCTTCTAAAGCGAACTGAAAAAATTTAGATACATATGAATATCTAAATAAACATCAAAACATCAAACTATATAGTATTATGCTTTAGACCATTAAATCTGCAAAAAACAAATACATAAATTATTAATATTAGGTATAATGAAAATTTTATACTAAATCAAGGTCAATGTCAAATATTTGATAAAATTCTCAATTTCTGCACTGAGTCGTCGTCGCTGGAACAGAAAGAAAAATGTGTTAACTAAGCAGCAATAAGTTTACTGTTCATTTTGGATTCTGCAAAAAAATATATACATTTTAGTTCTTAAGACTAATTAATTGATTACATGCATTTTTTTTTTTTTTATTTTAATATATGGTGAATAAGTTTCTTAATTATATGGCAATTAATTATATGGTATTAATTAAATATATACATGTGGTGTAGTTTGTAGATTGAGAATAGGTTGAGAATTGTGTCATGTAGGATGAGAATGATTTCTAGTGTTTTATGTTTTACGTCTGTCTCGAAGTACCATAGGATGTTTATTTTGGGATTGTGGCATTTTCCTTATATATGCCTTTTTAATTTTACTGAGGTGTACTACTTTTTTACCGTCTTCCATACGTAAGCGTACAGTATGGTTGGGGTATAATTTGTCTATTTTGTAAGGTCCAGAAAATTTATGACCAAATTTGCCCTGAGGTTTGAAAATTTTGAGGTAAACATTGTCATTAACCTGAAATTGATGTTTAGATACATTCCGATTATAATATTTGGCTCTAGTAACTTTTGCCTTTTCATTATTTTCCTTAGCTGAAGCGCGTACCTCTTTAATTTTATTGTACAATGTCCTTGTGTGGATATTAAAATTATCGAGGTCACGGGATGGGAAGTTTACTAGCCAAGGAAATTTGAACTTACTCCCAAATATGAGTTCATGAGGAGAATAGCCTGTCGAGGTATTTGGGCTTGAATTGTGTGCAGCTTTTATAAGTGGTAGATATCTGTGCCACTGGTTTTGTGAGTAGTGGGAGATACTACGAGCTATCGTTTTATGGATACGTTCCAATTTGCCATTGGAAGCAGGGTGGTAGGGAGTAGTGTTAACTTTTCGGATTTTCAATAGGGTGCAGATCTGAAGTATTATGGTAGAAGTGAAATTGGTACCTAAATCTGATAGTAGGTACTTGGGTGTGCCATAACGGGTAAAAATTTCATTTACAAGTATCCGCGCAATATTTTCAGCCTTTTGATTTGTCATGGGAAACATCTCGAGAAAGCGAGAATACTGGCAGATAATGGTAAGGATGTATTTGTATTCCTCACCTGTGTCTGGATTAGTGGAACCTTCCATGGGGCCTACTACATCTATAGATAAAGCCTGAAATACGTTCGTTGGCTCTTGAAAATCACCCAAGGGAGGTTTGTGAGGAATATGCGACTTACTAGTAGCGCAACTATGACATGTTTGTACATAGTTTTGCACATCAGTAGAAATATTTGGCCAAGTAAAGAACATTTTTATTCTGTCATATGTTTTATGAATACCATAGTGCCCCGAGAGAGGATTGTCATGAAATAATCTCATGATGGTGTCACGCATAGAGTTAGGCACTAGCGTGGAATTGTCAACAGTATGCACTATTAAACCCTGTTGGTCTAAGGAATAGTGGGGTGTTTGTAGTAACTTCTGACATTCAGCGTCATTACTTTGAAGTTCTAGGACTTCCAGGAGGTCTATCGTTGGATAGTATTCATCGGTTTCGGCTTGAATGCAGCCTATGTATCGACTAAGTGCGTCCGCATGTGCAATATTCTTGCTGGAACGATGCTCAATATAAAAATCAAATTCTGCCAGTTTCATGCTCCAACCGAAGAGCTTATTGTGGCTATCTTTGATGTTTTTGAGCCATTGGAGGGCTGCGTGGTCTGTAACTACCTTAAATCTGTAGCCATACAAGATATATCTATAGGTTTTACACCCAAAGACGATGGCTAACAATTCACGTTCGGTAGTACAGTATTTGGATTCTGCTTCATTAAGCACACGTGAAGCAAACGCTATGGGCCTTTCATCGCCATTAATATTTTGGCTTAGAATTGCGGAAATACCTATATTACTTGCATCCGTAGTAAGGATGAATTCATGGTCGTAATTTGGATAGGCTAGAACTGGTGGAGATATTAAGGTGGATTTGAGAGCTTGAAAAGCGTCTTGACGCTCTTGTGTCCACTGAAAATTTACACCTTTCTTTGTAAGGTCTGTGAGTGGCTTGGCAAGCTCAGAAAATTTGGGGATAAATTTCCTATAGAAACCTATGAAACCCAAAAATGCTCTGACGTCTTTTAATTTACGAGGTACAGGGTAGTTCTTAACCGATTTTAATTTTTCTTCGTCGGGTCTTATTCCGTTAGAACTAATTACATAACCCAGATATTTACAGCTGTCTTTAAAAAATTGACATTTACCCAAGTCTATACACAAGTTACCAGCCTGGAGACGCTTCATTACTTTTAATAATGCATGGAGGTGTTCGTCGAAGGTTTTCCCATGGAAGACGAGTATATCGTCTATGAAGGTGTGGCAGATGTCACCAGTATATCCGGACATAACTTTGTCCATTAAACGCTGATAAGCGCTGCTGGCGTTCTTTAAACCGAAGGGAAGAACCTTGAATTGATAGGTTCCGAAATTAGTGACGAAGGAAGTCTTTTCTTTAGATGCTTCGTCAAGGAGGATGCCGTGGAAGGCACCACTGATGTCTAAGGTGGTATAGAAACGGGTGGCATTCAGTGTGGATAGGATATGCTGTATATCCGGGAGCGGGTAAATTTCGGAAGTGGTGATGGCATTTAGTTTGCGAAGATCAACCACATACCTGTATTGTTTTCGGAGCTGTGTAATGTCTGTAACATCAACTTTAGTGTGGTCAGCGTGTTTTTTCTTAATGAGTATGACGGGGTGAGCCCAGTTGGATTTGCTTTCCTCTATTATACCTCTATCAAGATTGTCTTGTATGAGGGCCTTGAGGATGGGAGCCTCGGAGTGTGCTATCTTATAGGGGCGGCTGGACACAGGGGCATGATTTTTTGTGTCAATGTGGTGAGTGACTCCAGAAAATTTTGTTTGAAAATTGTTGTCGTGTGTGAAAGCGTCATAAAAAGGAGTGAGGGCATGTAGAACTTGTTGTTGTTGTTGAGAAGAGAGATGCGTTAATTTGTTGAGAAGTTCTTGTTGAAATAGAGCGATTTCGTTTGTGTTAGTTTGATTAGCAGATTGTACTGCGTTTATGGTGTGAGTCTGTAAGTCTGTTTCAAAATCGTATTCGATATGAGCGATTGGAAAGTGTTTTTGAATAGCAATTTCGTGTGAGGTAGTGTTTATAAGGTTGATGGTGCATGTGTTGTTAGCAATATGTACGATAGAATTGGGCATGTAGAGACCCGTAGGTAAGGAATTGTGTTGTGTAAGCAGAATTTGTGTGTCGAGAGGAATTTTTGTATATAGTGTATGTGTTTGTATTATGTGTGCGCGAGGTGGCACTATAATTTTGTGGCGAAGCTGCAGGGTTTTGGGTAAGGGTAGCTGTTGAATCGAATTGATTTGGTGCGTTTGAGCACTATTTGAAAATGGAATGTTGAATTTATTGAGCGTTAGTGTACGTGTGCGCAAATTAATAATTGCCCTATTTAATGTAAGGACATCTCTACCAAGTATTAATTGGAAATTGCCTTTTAATTGCGAAACTATGAATTCGCCAGAAAAATTGGAATTTTCGACATTGTCCGCATGCAAACGAAGGGACGTGATGCCATAATTAGGTATTACTTGGTTAGTCAGAGATTTTAAAATAATGTTGGAATGCTGAAGGTTCTTATTTCGACAAAAACTGGAATCCATTAGGCTGTGACTAGCTCCAGTGTCTACAAGGGCACGAATAAATTTTTTGCCAATTCTTAAATTTACTAACAAATTATCAGAATTGGTGAAAGCAGGTATGAGAGCAAAGGTCATAACATCAGCCGTTCGTGAGAGCGGCTGTGGGCTTAACCGTTTTTTGGCTGCATCTGGAAACATGTTCGAGCCGTATGTCCAAATTTAGAACAAAATTGGCAAGTGGGCCTATTTTGGAGGTTATTGCTACCATTATTATTATTATCACTATACTGGGGTCTATCTGAATAAGGGTTAAATCGCGAATTGTTTGAATTAATTCGAGGACTATGATTATTACTATAATATTGATTATTATTATTATTATAGCGATTATTACTATTTGCTCTGTGATTAAGGTTTTGAGGAATATTAAATTTCTTAGGCATTTTGCCAAAGTTAGTACGAGGTTTTGGTCTGAATTTGTTGGTGCAGTCCACGTCAAAATGTGGACCGGAACAATGGCGACAAGGTCTATTCTTTATTACATTAAATACTCTACAAGTGGTAGTTGGTTTTAATTGTGGCTTTTGACTTTTATTACGATGCGGGCATTCTCTGTGGAAATGCATTTGTCCACAGTAACGACAAGGAGATGGAGGTGTACGATTAGAATTTTTCGAAGTTACAGCGAAAACTGTGGGGTTTGTTTCAGAAGCCTGAACTTCTTTTAGGGCATTGGCATAGGAAAGTGCTTCATCTAATTTTTGAGGAAGCTTCGTTCGCACCTCATTACGAAGCGGTTGAGGAAGCGACTTCAAGAATGCATCAGTGGCCAGTTTATCTAGAATTGTTTGTAAGGCCTCGAGTGGGTTAGCTTGAGCTTTTAAATGAATGGCGGATTGGATATGTCTAATCCTATCCGCGAATGTTTCAGGAGACTCAGTGGGCAAGGACTGAATATTAGTCATCTGTTGTAAGAGGACTAAGGGTGTTTTTTCCTTACGAAATCGGGCTAGAAGTCGCTCTGAAATTAGAGGATACGTTATAGTTGTACCCTGGCGTTGTAATTCCGCTTTCTGGGTGTCGAAAAATATTTTTGCAGAACCTGAGAGTCTAAGAGCTAATATTTCTAATTTAGCAGCGTCGTCCCAGCCCGAAAGACTAGCACAATGGCTAATTTGGTCAAGGAAATCTGAAACTTTGGCTGAATTTTCGCCATCGAAGGTAGGTAAGCTATTGATTAATTGCAAATTCCTTAAGGGACTAGGTTGATTATTAATTGGAGGATTTGCTAATTGCTGCTGCGCAAGTAAATATTCTACAGCAGCGTCGATGCCCATGTCTTGTCCATTAATCTTATACATTTTGTCAGTGAACGAATTGCTTGGGGAAAGATTATATTTTTCAAGACGTCTACGTAATTGGAGTAAATTGCCTCCAACAGAAAGGTTATTATCGCTTAATATCTTTATAATTTGGGATCTATTAAGTACACTCATAAATTCAAAATTCGAAAGGGATTGAGGTACAAGTGGTACAATTACAAAAATTTAAAAATGAAATTCACTAGAAAATTCAATAATGGGAAATATTGAAGATATTTCCGCTGAGAAAGTAATTTAAAAAAAGCAATCAAATTATCTGATAGATAATTTGTTTAATTATGAAATTAAAATTTTTACGTACTTGTAAATTGTGGATTCTCGTTGAAAATATCCCAAACAGCTGGCACCAATGTAATGTGATGGGTGTGGAGTTGTATTTGTAGTAGTGGTAGTGTGTAGCACGAGCGTTTTAGTGAAAAGGGCTTATAAGTTTGTAAGTTTAAAAGAGAATGAAGTTTAGTAATAATTGAGAAGTCACCACTGTTTTATATAATAAATATAATCTTTCAAATAATAACTACAAGTTAATTGATTATTATAAGCTTATTTAAATATATTGTGAAACTGGCACTGATGTTTTCACTTTGGTAGCTAGAACGAGTCTGTCTTCAAATATTTCTTCTCTTTGTCCGTTTAGTGCCTCCCTTGTTAGTAGAAGGGGTCAGAACAAAGCCATAAAGGTTCTTGGACATTCCTAGTAACGGTATTCGTATTACCTGGCTGGTCCCTTCGCAACTTATTTTGATAATTTATATTCATTTAAAATTTAATATTATTTCAAGTTTCTTGCATCCATCACACTATCAATTTTGTAAATAACTTTAGATTTTAAATTAAATTCAAAATCGTTATTTATATAACTGTGAATCCAATTGGATTGGAGTGATTGAAGGTTTCTCTTTGGCCGTGGAAATAAATGAATCATGATTTAAGTGATTCAATTTAGAAATGAAAGCAAAAAAAAAAAACTCTCCACTGCTGTCAGTATTATCAAAGATATGGCAGATTACTATTTTAGTTTTTCAAAAAAAAAGAAAAGTAGTTTCCCTTTTCTTTATCGCAAGTCTTCCCATTTCTCTCCTACAGTAATCCCCTGAGAAGGCCTGGGGCCGTGTTCTACACATCCTACATGGTTCTAGATATGTCATTTGGATTGTAGTGTAGAATACTCTTTGGGATTCTCCATAAATCTCTTAAGATTATATCAAGATCGATAGTCATGATACTATTTAAATAAAATGCCACCAACATCATCGTATTTCTTTCAGAGAATCTTCAGCAAATACCACAAAATTATAGCATTTGCTCTATGCCAAAACATGGTGTAATTCTAAAAGTGCCTCAATAAAAATTTATCACCATAAACATACAAATACATAGCATAGTGATTCATCATTTAAAAAAAGAATGTTTTGGGATACTATTAGATTGATAAAAACACTTCTCGTTCTCTAGATGTAAGAAAAAAGAGCACAGTAGGAAAGGGTGATGCATGCAATATACAATTCAAATACGCTTGTGATGTGATGTTATGACAATTTAACTGGAGAAACGCCTGGAATTCCAGATATGTGATAGAGAGATTGCACAATGGCATGTGGAAAACAAGTTTGACAAGGAATCGTTAAGCTTATTGTGTGATTTATTGGCGGGGCGGGAGAGGCAATATTATGTAAAATATGACAATCGTTATGCACTTCAACCCACTATATAGAGAGGCTTCCATTATTTTTAAGAAATAAAGTCTGAAAAACCATTTAAACCATTATTAGACGTCTAGAATTAAAATAGGAAGATTCGGCTGGTCTTGAGGTCGTTTAAATCATGTGGTTTTTAAGGAAAACTATTGTTACTTTCTCTTATTCCTAGTAAGAGGAAGTATTGTAATCGTGTCAAATTTTCGATATCGAGTTTTCACCGAAAATATCCGTTTTGAGGTCCCCTGGGTCCAAAAAAGTGGTTTTCAGCAAATGGTCTGTGAGTATGTATGTATGTGATATCGAAATAACGCGTTGAAAACATCGCCACGTCCAAAAGATGGTGCAATCAAAGTAATCGTGCGATAATTTTACAGAAATTTGGGCAGAAAGGTAGCATGTGATTTGTTTAGGCTATTATAGTATTGGTGAAATTATCATGTAAGCCACTCATTTGTAATCTATCAAAATTTTCAGACAAATTCTCATAGAATATATACACTAGCTATAAAATATGTCAATTATAATTTCGAGAAATGGAATAAGAGAAATTTGTTTGATTGTTTCCCAACAGATTTTTTTTTTTACTGCTTAGGAAGAGTTTCTTATTAGGTACTTCTTTTACTTTGAAAGTTCAGAGCTTATGCTTTTCATAGCTTATGCTTTTATCAGCTTATGAAAATTCGTCGAAAACTGAAGAAAAGAAAAGAAAAAAAAAAAAAAAAAAAAAACAGGTCAATTACTAATTTTCTTAAAACTTGGAATTTTGGCCATATATTTATTTCTAATTAATTTTGTTTGGATGATAGAATTATATAATCAACTATGATACCACTTTAGAGGAAGCTGTAACCCCACCCCTCCCATAAAAGTGTCCTTAAATGAATTTTCCCCGAGAAATGTTTTAATTAAAACTTATAGATCATTGTATGTTTAGTTTATATACGTAGTTTCAAGAAAATCGCGTCGAGCATTTTTTTTAGAAAATCGCGAAAGTGGACAACTCATTTAGTAAAGTGTCAAAACAAATGCACTTCCGGTTATCTGATTTTTTTTCAAACTCGGAATTTCAACAACATATTTAATTCTAATTACATTATTTAGATGACAGAAGTGTCTAATAAACTGAAATAGCACTTTAGATGGAAACCTAACCCCACCACTCCCCTAGAAGTGCCCTTAAATGAATTTTCCTGGAGAAATGTTTCAAATAAAAGTTATAGCTCTTTGTATGTGTAGTTGATATACCAAGTTTAAAGAAAATCGTTGGAGCCATTTTTGATAAAATCGCAAAAACGTAAAAAAAAAAACAAGTAGTAAAGTGGTACTTCCGGTTGTGAATTTTGACAGATAACGCACCGTCAATCCCATGTGATACCTACAGTAATATCAAGTTCAACTTTCTACGGTTTTTCGTTTTGAGCTATGCTGTTCACATACATACTAGACGCACAGACACACAGACCATTTGCTAAAAACAACTTTTTGGCTCATGGGACCTCAAAACGGATATTTCCGGTGAAAACTCGATATCGGAAATTTGACACGATTACAATACTTCCTGTTACTAGGAGTAAGAGAAAGTAAAAATGTGATAAGGTGCCAAAGAAAGATGTATTTTAATTCAAGTTAAATACTCTCTATTTCTATAAATCTGTTCCGGTTCGTATAACCTCAAATCCGCTGTATCTGGGATTTGTTTTGATCTTGTTTTCGCATATCCGCTAGATGTCAGGCTAATCAGAGTTGAATAATGTTAATTTCACATGCTAGTGAAAGAAAGTAATGTGTAACTCAAGAAAGAGAAAAAGTAGAACATTAGCCTTTGATTTTAGTAGAATAATTGTAACATTATTCAACTGTTGCGGGAAAAAATCTGCTTTGAAACACTCACTTGACTTCCATTTACTTCCAACAATTGTTAAATACTGATCAAAAACAAATGAGGAATCTAGTTTCTCTGCCGAGAATGATTATGGCGTTTTATAAAAAATCCAACCAATTTTCTGCGCCGATTTGTTACGATGGATGAAACGTGGGTTCACCTCTTTACATGTGAGTCAAAACAACAATTCAAGCAATGGGGAGAAGCTGATGGCTCTGCATCTAAGAAAACAAAGACAATTGCATCGGCTGGAAAGATTATGGCTAGTGTATTTTTGTTTTTGTTTTTTTGAGATTCCAAAGGGATTTTTTCAATTGATTACATGCCAAAGGGTCAAACCATTAATGGTGAATACTACGTACATCTCCTTGACCAGCTAGATGAAAAAATTAGAGAGAAAAGGCCTGGTTGGCAAAAGAAAAAAATCCTCTTTTACCAGGACAATGCACCCGCTCACAAAGACGCTTTGACAATGGGGAAATTAAAAGATTTGAAGATGAACATCCTCCCTATTTACCAGATCTGGCTCCGTCTGACTTTCATCTATTCCCAAACCTTAAGAAATCTGTGGCTGAAAAACAAAGTTTTTAGATCAAATGAAGTGGTGATAACAGTGGTAAATGGATATTTTCAAGACCTTCCAGAATCGTAGGGGAAGGGCTAAGTGGTTAGCGCATTGGACTCCCACGCGGAGGTCCCGGGTTCGAGTTCAGTGCTACCCTTAGATTTTTTTCTTCCTAGGCGCCTATACAGCTCAGTGTTCGGTGATGGACAGTGTCGTCTGTAACAAGAGAACACTGTCCGAAGGCCGGCAGTGCACTGAGAAGGCTCAAGGCGCTAATGACCATAAATGTTGACGCGCCTTAAATTAAAAAAATAAAAAATAAAAATAAAAAATGTATTATGTATGAAGATGTAAGAAAAATGTATGAATTATGTTAAAGTGAAATTAAAAAAAAAAAAAAATACTGTAATTAGCAATACGTTAGTAAAGCGTGAAGTAGAGAGACAGATTACTAACAACAATAACAGAAGGTAATAAGGAACTAGCGGAGGAAAACCGCAACAGTTAAAACCGGCCAAACTATTATAAAGGAAGTGTGTTTGTATACGTTCAAACACTTGTATCGTCTTCCTTTATGACATCATCTCTCACTATAAATACCATAATATTTGTATCTAAATAACATTGAATTTAATTTCAACCCATTTTTTGAAAATAAATGAAAAAAAAAGTGGATGTGAACCACTCACATTAATTATATAAAAAAGTAAATTGAGTTTTAGAAATAACTTTATTTTTAGCATTTTTTTATAAAACATTTTTTTTGGTATAATTTGATAAATTAATTTATAAAATACCTACGGAAGAAAAATTATTAAAAATATTCTAAAATAGATTTTTCATAGAAAAAATTAGCTATAATAATTAGCCAATCATAGTGTAAAAGGGAAAGTGTCAAATGTGGGCGTGGTCAACATAATAATTTTATATTTCTGATTGGTCTAAATTACACGCCCATATTTGATAGCTTCATTTCTACATTGTGATTGGTTATTTATTTATATCTATTTTTATATTGTATTTTATAAATCATCAAACTGTGCAATAAATAATCCTGTATGAAAAAATCAATTTATTTCTAACGTAATATTTACGGTTTTATATATTTAATGTGAGCTATAAAGATAACTCACATAATTTTCATTCCATTGTTGAAAAAAAAAAAATCTGGTGTGAAACACTCACGCAACTTTCTCTTACTCTAGTTCTAAAAATTATAATTGACAAACTTTATAGTTTGTGTACCAAATTTAATGAAATTCGTCGAAAACTGAAAAAACTGTTCAGTAAAAGCGCACTTCCGGTTAACTAATTTCCTTGAAACTCGGAATTTTGGACATCCATTTATTTCTAATTAATTTTGTTTCGATGTATAATCAACTATGAGAGCACTTTAGAGAAAAACATAACCCCACCTCTCCCCTAAAAGTGTCATTAAATAAATATTCCTAGAGAAATGTTTTGATTAAAAGTTGTAGATCTTTGTATGTTTAGTTTATATAGGAAGTTTCAAGAAAATCGTTGGAACCATTTTTGAGAAAATACCGAAAAAGTGAAAAAAAAACATTTAGTAAAGTAGTAAACTAAACCCACTTACGGTTATCCGATTTTTTCAAACTCGGAATTTTAGAAACATATTTAATTTTAATTAACATTATTTAGATGATAGAATTGTTTAATAAACTGAAATAGCACTTTAGACTTTAGATAAAAACCTAATCCCAACCCTCCCCCATAGGTCTAATATCCACATAAATGAATTTTCCCAGAAAAATGTTTCAAATAAAAATTGTAGCTGTTAGTATGTGCAGTTAATTATCAAGGTTGAAGAAAATCTTCGGAGCCGTTTTTGAGAAACTTGCAAAAAAGTAAAAAAATCCAACTTGTATTGAATGTGATACTTCCGGTTGAGGAATTTTGACAGATAACGTAGGGTCAAATCCCATGGTGAACCTAAACAGAATATCAAGTTTCAACTTTACTACGGTTTTTTTCGTTTTTGAGCGATGCTGTTCACATACTACACACACACACACACACACAACACAGACCATTTGCCTAAAAACCATTTTTTTTTTTGGACTCATGGGACCTCAAAACGGATATTTCCGGTGAAAACTCGATATCGAAAACTTGACATGATTACAATACTTCCTCTTACTAGGAAGTAAGAGAAAGTAATAGGCAAAAAATTTGTTTTATTGTATCAAAACCGTCGGTGTTTTTATAGAGAAAATCACAGAAATCTAAGGGGAAAAAACTGTTCCTTAAATTCGCAACTTCCCGAGAACCAATTTGCTTTAAATTCGGAATTTTGTCACCACATTTCAATGTAATTACTTTCTCTTACTCCTAGTAAGGAGGAAGTATTGTAATCGTGTCTAATTTTCGATATCGAGTTTTCACCGGAAATATCCGTTTTGAGGTACCCTAAGTCCAAAAGAGTGGTTTTTAGCAAATGGTCTGTGTGTGTATGTATATGCGAACAGCATAGCCTAAAAACGAAAAACCACAGAAAGTTGAAACTTGATATTCCGTTTAGTATCACTATGGGCTCTGACTGTACGTTTAGTCTGTCAAATTCCTCAACCGGAATACCCCTTTACTAGTAGTTTTTTTTTTTTTTTATACTTTTTACGTTTTTTCTAAAAATATTCTCCGACGATTTTCTTCACAAACTTAGTTATTCAACTACACATACAAATGCTACAAACTTTTTATTGAAATATTTCTCTGGGAATTTTATTTAAGAACAGTTTTTGGGAGTGGTGGTGGGGTTAGGTTTTCATCTAAAGTGCTATTTCAGTTTATTAAACAATGTTATCATCTAAATAATGTAAATTAGAATTGAATATGTTGTTGAAATTCTGAGTTTGAAAAAAAAAATCGGATAACCGGAAGTGCATTTACTTTAACACTTTACTAAATGTTTTTTTTTTTTTTCACTTTTTCGGTATTTTCTCAAAAATGGCTCGGACGATTTTCTTGAAACTTCCTATATAAACTAAACATACAAAGATCTACATCTTTTAATTAAAACATTTCTCTGGGATAATTCATTTAAAGGCACTTTTGGGGGAGGGGTGGTGTTATGTTTTTCCTCTAAAGCGCTATCATAGTTGATTATACAATTCTATCATCCAAACAAAATGAATTAGAAATAAATAGATGGCCAAAATTCCGAGTTTCAAGGAAATCAGTAAACCGGAAGTGCGCTTTTATTTTCAACGAATTTCATTAAATTTGGTACACAAACTATAAAATTTGTCAATTATAATTTTGAGAACTTGGAGTAAGAGAAAGTTATGTGAGTGTTTCACACCAGATTTCACACAATGTAATTAATATTGTGTAGGTGCTAGAATGATATAATAGGACTGAAATAACACTTTACAGGAAAACATAACCCCCCACTCCTCCACTAAAATGTGTCATTTAAAAAATGGATTAACTGCATTGAGAAAAAGAATGTTCCACAGTAAATAAAAAAAAATATTTTTTTTATTTAGCCATAACAAAAAAAAGGCAATTTACAGCTGGTCCTTAAAATCTACGCTAATTCCCGAAAAAAAAGAAAAGAAAAAAGAAATTAAAAAGTAAAACAAACAAAAAATATCACAACTTAATTATAACAGGCATAAAATTTAAATGTTATAGGCTAGTTGCATGGAGCAGAGCACACAATGTCAGGTATTTTACTGTCCGCTGTCCAATATGAGTAGATTTAATGTTGACAGTACTAGCATGTCTGTTTAGTGAGTTAGTGTGGCCACTGCTACACATATACGTTGTACATATATATGTATATAAAACTTTAACTATAATGAATTGTTTCTATCTCGCTCTGTTTTTATTAGACAAACAAATGTACAATATTATCAAACATTATATGGTGGACTCAATTTCAAAACATAATTTTCTTATTTTAAACAAAACATCATAATACAACTCGTACTATTGTAAACATAATAATATTATATTATGTGCAATTAGTTGTTATTGTTTAAATTAGTAAATTATTGTTTGCACAAACTTGTAAAAATTAGTTAAAAATACACATATTGTATATTTAATGTTCATTTAAAGGACTGTATAATATGAAATGTACAAATAACATGTATGGTATATATGACGCGTTATTATATTTATAACATATTACGTCTTGCATATCAACATTCATCAGGTGTACGCTTGCTCCAATTACACTAGCACAATCATGACAAATTTTAAATTTAGTGAAATAACAATACTGAAATTCGTCGAAAACTGAAAAAAATGAAAAATGTTCAATAAAAGCTCACTTCCGGTTTACTAATTTTCTTAAAACTCGGAATTTTGGCCATCTTTTTATTTGTAATCAATTCTGTTGGATAATACAATTGTATAATCAACAACGATAGCACATTAAAGAAAAACATGAACCCACCCCTCCCCCAAAAGTGCCCTTAAATGATTTTCCCAAGAGTAATGTTTAAATAAAAGTTGTACTTTTTTTTTTTTTGAAGGGGGGGCCAATGCACCGCTACCGTTTTCGATCTATTGTGCTATGCCGCAGGCTATTGCCCACAGCACCCAAACAGATGTCCTTCCCTGAACATGCGTTCTACAAAACCTCCATCAGGTTGAGATCCCTGAGGAATCCCAATACCCTGACGGCCTCTAGAGAGGGTATATTCCCCTCCTCCACCTGGTAGCTACTCAGGTTCTTGAACCTTCTCTGAATGGCAGCCTCGCACTCTGTTAAGAGATGTAGTGGAGTTGCCTCCAGCTCCCCACAGACACTGCATGAGCTGTCACTTTCCAAACCCAGCTTTACCAGGTGTCCTCTATGTCGGCAATGCTCCGTGAGGAAAGCCGTAAGAACGCGGAACTTGGTCTTGCTCAATCCAATGCAGGCCTCCAATCTCCATTGGTTATAATTTCCCAAGCAGATCTTAGCCTGCCGCAAACCGTGGAGGGAGTACCAGAGTTAAGATCTCCTCGTCTCCTCCTCCTTCCTAAGTTCCTCCAACAGAAACTGGTCGCTGACCCCACAAAAAGGTTCCGGCCCTAGGAGCTGGGTCCTAGCGCCTAACTTCGCCAAGGCGTCGGTCATCTCATTCCCTTCAATGCCAGCATGCCCCGGCACCCACAACAGGGTAACTTTGTTCCTCCTGCCTAGGTTATTAAGTTTACCTAGGCATTCCCAGACCATTATAGAGCTGATAACCGATGCAATCATGCTCTAATGGCTGCTTGACTATCGGAAAGGATTACAATCTCCTGGTTCCTATATCCCTTATCGAGGTTAAATTGTACGCATCTTCCAATAGCATATATCTCCGCTTGGAAGATGCTGGGAAAATTACCTATGGGTTCCGAGTGCTTGATCCTTGGACCAACCACTCCCGCCCCAGTCCCCTCGAGGGTCTTAGACCCATCCGTATACCATTTAATGGCATGTTCCTTAATGCCAACAGAGCGGATCCCTCGCTCCACCCACTTTTGGTGCCCAGCTTCAAAGAAAAATTCTTAGTGAAGCTGTATTTCTTAATCATGCCATCTCTAGGGAGGTGCCAGATGAGGGAGCCCAAAGGTGAGGATAGCCACTCCCTGAGCCCCAGACCCCTCTCTCCTCCTGCACCACCCCTAGAGATCC
>JAAEAF010006942.1:0-41857 GCA_011037195.1 Triatoma infestans
GTACTTCCGGTTGAGGAATTTTGACTGGTGACCCACTGTCAGATGCCATGATGATACCTAGACGGAATATCAAGTTTCAGCTTTCTACGGTTTTTCGTTTTTGAGCTATGCTGTTCACAGACATACACAGACGCACAGACACACAGACACACACACACAGACCATTTGCTAAAAACCCCTTTTTTGGACTCCGGGGACCTCAAAACGGATATTTCCGGTGGAAACTCGATATCGAAAATTTGACACGATTACAATACTTCTCTTACTAGGAGTAAGATAAAGTAGAATGCAAAAAATAATTATAATAATATTGCGCTAATAACCCAAGTTGTCTATCCGCAAAAAAAAAAGTAATTATAATAACAGTAAGCGAACGGATTAGCTCAGCAGTTAGCGTACTGGACTCCCATGCAGAGGTCACAGGTTCGAATCTAGCTGTGCTGAACACAGATATTCTCTTTAATGAGAGAACATTGCCCGGAGGCTGCCACTTCACTGAGAAAACTCCAGGCACCAATGACCATAGATGTTGACGTGCCTTAAATTAAAAAAAGTAAAAAATCTGGTATGATATACTCACACAACTTTCTCTTATTCCAGTTTTCAAAACTGAAGATTGAAAATTTTTACAGAAGACAAAAAATTCATCGTTGTTTTTATGGAGAAAATCGCAAATATTTGAAAAATACTTCCTAGTTAAAAAAATCAATTCCTGTCATCCAATTTTTTTCAAACTCGGAATTTCAACAACATATTTAATTCTCATCAGAGATATTTTCTCATACTTCTCTCATGCACTGTTTACACGTAATTCAGTTTATACAGAGTGTATAAACTGAATTTGCTCTGTGCAAGTCTATGTTATCACACTGTTTGACAAACGCATCCTGAAGATGTGCGAACGCCCGAAACCGGTAAAATGAAGCAGGCTAACACGTAAAATATATGTGATGCTTTCCAGCTCTGCGGAACCAACCACCACAACAAATATTTAATTCTAATTAATATTATTTAGATGATAGAATTGTTTAATAAACGAAAATATCACTTTAGAGGAAACCGTTAACCTCACCCCTCCCCCAAAATTACCCTTAAATGAATTTTCCCGGAAAATTGTTTCAAATAAAAGTTGTAGCACTTTGCATGATGTATAATTGATATAATAAGTTTAAAGAAAATTGTTAGAGCCATTTTTGAAAAAATCCCAAAATGTAAAAAGAAACATTCAATAAACTGGTACTTCCGGTTGAGGAATTTTGACAGATAACCAACCTCCCACGGTGATACCCAAACATCATTTTCTAAATACCACTTTTTTTGGACTCTGAGGACCTCAAAACGGATATTTCCGGTGAAAACTGGATTTCGAAAATTTGACACGATTACAATACTTCCGCTTCCTAGGAGTAACAGGAAGTAAACTATTCAGTAAAGTTACACTTCCGGTTAATGAATTTTGCCCGAAATCTTCATGTCTGATGCGGTAGTGGTAGTACGTAAATGTAATTACCAAGTTTGTAATTCCTAGAACATTTTGTTTTGAAATATTCTGTACACACACACACACACACTCATATATATGCAGAACATTCTCTAAAAACAAACGAACATTTGAAACAACCAAATATTTAAGAAAAATATAAATATGACTTTAAACAATTATAAATTAAAATCTATATATTATAATGATTTATATTAATTTAATAATGTAAATGACATATCATTTCTCAACACAACAATTCCGCCAAATGCTTTGTGTGTTTGCTTGAAACATCTGTAAGCAAACTTGAAATAACAGAAACTAAATAAACAATTAATTAAGTTACAGTATTGAGAGCAGGCCCCAACATGTTATTAAACAGTAACCATTCTGCACTAGCACAAACTATTTAGGGCTTTAATGATGTTTAGACAATTTAGAGTTAAAGGACAAGCGAATACAAACCATCTCTACTGCAATTTCAATCTCGCCTGTTACTAAGAATATTGTATTATATTTTGAATTCTGGTAATTATTTTTTTACGGCCGGTTGGTATTTTATAAATGTCCAAGGGCTTTCTTAAAAAGGAAATAAAAAATTTGGGTAACATTTATTTATTTATTTTTTTTTAAATATTATTTACTATTTGTAAAAACAAGAAACTGAATAACATAAAATAGAAAATACTTACTTACTTACTAAGTGGCTCTACAGCCCAATGTGGGCCCTGGCCTCCTCGATAACTTTTCGCCAGACTTTCCTGTCGCTCGCCTTCCGTTTCCAGTTGTGGACACCAACAGCTCCAATGTTCGATGTTACATCATCGATCCACCTTTTTCTGGGACGACCTCTTCTTCTTAAGCCCATCACTGCCGAGTATAAGAGTTTTTTTGGCATCCGCTTTTCATCCATTCGCTGAACGTGTCCTAGCCAATCCATGCGCCTTAATTTAATGAAGCGTACAATGTCAATCTGATTGAACATTTCCGCTAACTGGTGATTTTTCCTGGGTCTCCAGACACCCTCAACCAGGACCGGGCCGAATATCCTTCTTAAAGGATCCCCCACACAGACGCGAAACATTCGCTGCCGCGGCGGATACGGAACCGCAGCGGAACAATAGTCATGGCGGTCTATGCATGTATTCACACTGGATGAGGCGGATTCCGCAACTATGGCGGCAGTACAGCGTCGTTCCGCTCCAACGCTGCATGCAGAGTTTTTCCGCTGCCGCTATTGTTTCGCCGCTTGGAATTGTTAAAAAAATGGTGTTTGCCATTTACGAAGTTCTAATTACGTGTTCTATTACGAAGTTCATTAATTTCATGAATCCATTTCCTTTTCTTTTTACTTCTGAAATAAAAAAGTGGTATTATTATTATTATTATTATAAAAATGTCTATATATCCACTTACCTGTTTTTTACACTTTCAGCAAGTGCCAATAATAACAGAGCTTCTTCTTCATCAGAATCAGACGAAGACATTGTAATACGTTAACGATAAATACGATTAAAAAAAAATTTTTGTAGAATGTCCAAACACTCACTAAGGAAATCCGATATGGAAAGATCCAGTATTCGCTACCGCGTCGGTGTGGGCAAACTTGTTTCGCTGCCGCGACGCCAGGAAATTTTCCGCCGCGGAAAGTTCGCATCCGCCGCTACAGCGAATGTTTCGCGTTGGTGTGGGGGATCCTTAATATCTTTCTTTCGGCGACCAGTAACTTGTTCATATCTGAGGCACTCAGCACCCACGTTTCAGCAGCATAAGTAGTAATCACGGGTCTTATGAGGGTTTTATATAGTTTTATTTTCGTCGTTTTTGACAGAAGAGAGGATCTGAATAATTTTCCATTTGCAAAATAAGCGCGGCTACCAGCCATAATATGTTTATTTATTTCATTGGAGAGTTTATTCTCGGCGTTTATCTCTGTCCCAAGATAATTAAATGTTTTAACTGCTTCAAAGCAGTATCCCTTTATCTCGATATATCGAGGTGCTTTATTTGCTTGTGGCTAAAAGAGAAATAAAAACCCTAAAAATGTCATCAGGAGTTATGTGATTCATTTGGATTAGTTGCCAATCTATATGTTTAATTTTTTTAGGGATATTAAGGGCAAGGGAAAACCGGGTAATCAAGGTGAAAGAGAATTTAATGATTGGACGCACTGTCGTTAGAGTACTAAACATGAAACTATATAGGGAAAACGAAATGGCAAATAAGAGTTTGGATATTGTTTTCACACCGAGTTTATGAAAAATATAGTTTTGTTAATATAATAAATATGAAATTTACCTATCCAAAAAGTGTATTTAGAGTACAGTCTAACTACAATCTAGCTGGCTATTAGGAAACAAAGGCACAAAAAACCCGTTAAATTAATACAATGCTACTTGGCCAACGTTTTGTAAAAAGGGCATTCTTCAGACAGTCCTCACACTGCTTTCAAACAAGAACAGTCTGTTGTAGACATTTAAGCTGAACACTTGTTTTTCGCTCTCTTAGCATCAGTGCCAGTTCCACAATATATTAATAAGTTTATACATTCTTTACAAATAACTTGTAGTTATTATTTAATAGAATATATTTATTGTTAGCAGTGGTGACTACTTTCTTATTTCTGATACTTCTCTCTCTTAAAACTTACATACACACAAGCCCTTTACAAAACCGTTCGTGCTACTACAAACATACACAACAACAAATCACTCAAACATATTCATTGGTGCCATCTGTTTGGGAGATATATTTTTCAACCAGATCCACAAATTACAAGTACGTCAACTTTGTCAATTTATATAATTAACCAAATTATCCATCAATAAGATTAATTCTTATTCCTTCAATTTATTTTCTCAGCGGAAATATCGTCATATTTCCCCGAATTGGAATTGCTATGACATTTCCTTTTTAAAACAATTTTGTAGTTTGTACCACTGATACTCCAATCCCTTGTGAATTCTGAATGTGTACATGAGTGTCACTTAATAAGATCGAAAATGTTAAAGATATACGATAAGAACATGTCCTGTTAGGCGACAAATTTTAACTCAGCTCTAAGACGTTTTCGAAAAATCACACTTTGCCCAAAGTATATTCATTCAGTTGCAAAAAGAGTTTAGGAATATTTGATATATGGACTTGAACAAAATCTAATTTTGTTAATATATTAAATAGTGAATTTATCTTCAAAAAGAGTGTATTTAGAGTCAGGTATACTACAATCTAGGTCATTGCTATCAGGGAAACAAAGGCACAAAAACCCGTTAAATTAATACAATGCCACTTGGCCAACTGTTTTGTTAAAAAGGGCATTCCTTCAGGACAGTCTGCACACTGCCTTCAAACAAGAACAGTCTGCATTCTGCTTTGAAAGCCAGAACACTACCTCAGGAATCGCTCTGTTAAACTCATGCGAGATTTGCCTTTATTCTAGAAAAAACATCATTTTATTAAGATATAGTTGTGATATTGTAAAATACTTAAATTTACTTAGTGATAATATATTTATTTTAAAAACTGTGGTGCTTTCTGGATTATTACTAATATTTCTCTCTTAACCATATACATATACATACAAGCCCTTTTACTAAACCGCTCAAGCCACTACAAACATACAACAACACGACAAAAACATTTCAATATCAACTTAGGAAAAGACTACTCCTATTTTTAAAAATTGTAATTGATAAAACATTATAGTTAGTCTTACTAAATTTAATCAAATTCGTCCGGTATTTCTGTGGAGAAAAATTTACAAAAATTGAATAAAAAAAATAAATAAAACTGTTCAGTAATACACACTCTTCCGGTTTACTAATTATTTTTTTTTTAAACACGAAACTTTGGCAATCTATTTATTTCTAATTAGTAGTATTTAGATTATAGAATTGTGTAATAAAATGAAATAACACTTTAAGAGGACAACCTAACCCTACCCTTCCACCAAAAAAAAAAAGGCTTAAATGCATTTTCCCAGATAAATGTTACAAATAAAAATGATAGATGGTTGTATGTATAGTTGATATAACATGTTCCAAAGAATATCGTTGGAGCCGTTTTAGAGAAAATAGCAAAATATTGAAAAATACATTTCTGTAAAAACGCACTTCCGGTCATCCGGATTTTTTTTCAAACCCGGAATTTCAGCAACATATTTAATTTTAATTAATATTATTTAGATGATAGAATTTTATAATAAACTGAAAAATAGCACTTTAGAGGAAATCGTAACTCCACCCCTGCCCATAAAGTACCCTTAAATGAATTTTACCGGAGAAATGTTGCAAATAAAAGTTGTAACTCTTTGTATATGTAGTTGATATGCCAAGTTCAAAGAAAATCGTCGGAGCTATTTTTTGAGAAAATCGCAAGAAAAAGGAAAAAAAAAAAATTCAGTGAAGCTATGATCTGATGCTAATGATGATACTTAAACAGAATATCAAGTCTGAACTTCCTGCGAAGTTTTTTCGTTTTTGAGCTATGCTGTTCACATACTAATTTACCACTTTAATAAACTTTTAGAACTATTAATTTAGAATTATATTTTATTTAAATAAAATTATTAACACTTTTTGTTAATATTTGCAAAGTATTATTTGTTACAACAACACATCTAAGTAGTATCTAGAGCTGTGGATAAAGGTATTAAACAAAAAAATCTGTGTGAACACCACACCACTTTCTCTTACTCCAGTACTCAAAATTATAATTGACAAATTTTATAGTTAGGGTACCAAATTTAATGAAATTCGTCGAAAAGTGAAAACACTGTCCAGTAAAACTGTCCGGTTTACTAATTTCCTTGAAACTCGGAATTTGGGTCATATATTAATTTCTAGTTATTTCAATTTGGATGACAGAATTGTATAATCAACTGTGATAGCATTTTAAAGAAAAACAAAAACCCCCTCCCCCCAAAAGTCCCCTTAAATGAATTTATCAGGGGAAAAGTTTCAAATAAAAGTTGTAGCTCATTATATGTATAGTTAACAACGCTGGTTTAAAGAAAATCGTTGGAGGCATTTCGAGAAAAAATACCAGACAACTGAAATTTATTTCAGTAAAACCGCACTTCCGTTATCTATTTTTTCAAACCTCAGGAATTTCAACAACATATTTAATTCTAATTAACATTATTTAATGACAAGAATTTCTATATACTGGAAACGCAGTTAGACGAATGAAAACCTACCCCCCCCCCCTCCCCCAACTGCCCTTAAATGAATTGTCCTGGAGAAATGTTTTTTCCAAAATAAAGTTGTAGCTCATTGATGTGTATCTGATATCGGAAGTTTTACAGAAAACTCTTCGAGCCATTTAGCTGAGGAAATTCAAAAACGTAAAAAAAAAAACTGAGGAAGCTAGGCTACTGATTATTTCCGGTGAGGACTATTGACACATAACGCCACTGTCAGATCCCCTGGGATACCTAAACTAAATATCAAGTGGGAATTTCTACGATTTTTCGTTTTTGAGCTATGCTGTTCACATACATACACACACACAGAGACACACAGACCATTCGCTAAAAACCACTTTTTTGGACTCAGGGGACCTCAAAACGGATATTACCGGTGACACCTCGATATCGAAAATTTGACACGATTACAATACTTCCTCTTACTAGGAGTAAGAGAAAGTAAAAACACACACACACGCGCCATTTTCTAAAAACGAGCATTCCAGTAGAATATACGTTACCGTTAATGTCATATTGCAAGCGCTGCACACCGGTTGAGGTTCACTTCGGAATATGTGGCTGGCTATGTGGACCGAGTCTCATTCTCGCTAGGATAATTTCTTCTCGCCGAGATTCTCAATTTGATGTTGACCATTTCTGTGTGGTTCCCTTGATGTTCCTTAGTTTATTTGATAGCTGCACTGAATGGCATTCCTATTCCTAGTTAGCAAGATTTTTTTTTTTAAAAAAAAGCTTTCCAATCTAGTGTCCTCACGCGTTGGTCTAGTGGCTAGCGCACTCATCTTTCTTACAAGAATTGAGGGTTCGATTCCCGTGAAAGCAAAGTCGGTGTTGACTCAGCATCGTGATAAAAAAGTGGGAAGCTACAGTAAGTAGCGCCCTAGGTACCCAAGGCCTGAACTAAACGGTGTGAGAACTGCGGCGTGCTTACCACACGCCCCCCCCCCCTATTCATATCGTTGTCTGGCAAGCCTTAGCCCTTCATGGGCTGTTGCGCCATAGGGGTTCTCCCCCCCCCATCGATGCAAGACGCATTCCTTCATCTCTACAATTCATTCACTGATGACCCCTTCTTTAGCAGTTTTGTCTGCAGATTTATTATCTCTTATCCCCCAAATGACCGGGAATCCAAATCAAGGAGAGTTCTTTATTTTCTAGTAGACATAGTTCTAAGAGCATATGTATGCACTGAATTACTATTGGGAGAAACTATTGGAGTCCCTAGATCGTCTAATATCTCCAGTGAGCTCCTTGAGTTGGAGCAAATAACATATTTGTTCGGTTCATTGTAGTTGCGAATATGTTCTAGAGTTCCAGGGCTTTGTATATAGCGAATAACTCGGTTGTAGATATGCTTGAGATATCGTTTAACAGGAAGTTAGTTATAGAGCCTCTCGTTCATGTCAGAAAGAATTGAACCATGGGTTAGCACTAAAGAAAAAATAAATTAAATATCAAATCAAATGAATGATAAAATCAAATAAATTAAATAAGTCAGCCACTATTTTATTATATATATATATTTGCTGCATTGTATAATTCACTAACACTAATCTAGCTAGTATTATGAAAATAGCAAGGCAATAAAATATGCTCGACAAAAGCAAGTAAACGTGTTTATCGCTTAATTAAATTTGCAGTTCTGTGAATATATTTATTAGAGATTTTTCTTTTTCTATTATTCCTCACTCCCAATATATGTTGTACATAATACCTACTTTGTTCGGCCGACAAATGTTAACCCAAAAACAAAACAAACAAAAAATTGTTATGTCCGGAACTGCGCTTAATTTGAATTTCTATGAAATACTTATCGATTGCATATTCCCTGAGTTTCCAAGTGAATAAAATAATTGAAAGCAATAGATGCCCTATTATAACTTCCAAAAACTAAATTTTATGCACACGAAGGTACAAAAATTTAATTAAATTAAATTAAAATCTGATTTAATTAAAATTAAAATATAATAAAGTGAAATATTTAATAATAATTGCATTTTTTTATTATTGAGATGGGACCCTGGCAATATAGGAATATTTAATTAAACACCCAAGCCATAAATAAATGAATAAATAAATAAATAAATAAAATAAAAACCATTTCAATGGTTACTAGGGAACAAAAATGTTATAATAGGTTAGAAAAAAATCTTTTCGAGTCATTTTTTGAGAAAATTGCAAAAAAAAAAAAAAAGAATCTGGAGAAAAACAAACTCCAGTTTTCAAAATTATAATTGACAAATTTCATAGTGTACCAAAGGTAATGAAATTCATTAGTGTTTTAATGGTAAAAATAGCAACAACTGAAAATAAAATCAGTAAAAACACACTTCCGGTTTATTAATTTTTTTGAAACCCGGAATTTTGGCGATCAATTTATTAAGATAAATTAAGATAGCAATTTAGAGGCCAACATAAAACCTACCCCTACCCCAAAAAAGCCCGCTTTAACCGGAGAAATGTTTCAAATAAAAGTTGTAGCTTTTTAGATATATAATTCACATAATTAGTATAAAGAAAATCATTACAGCCGTTTTAGAGAAAATAATAGAAAACTAAAAAAATACTTTTCAGTAAAAACACACTTCCGGGTCATCTCATGTTCTTCAAACACGGAATTTCAACAACATATTTAATGCTAATTAATATTATTTAGATGAAAGAATTCTTTAATAAACTGAAATAGCACTTTAGAGAAAAACATAACCTCACCCATCCCGCAAAAGTAACCTTAAATGAATTTTTCCAGAGAAATATTTCAAATAAAAGTTGTAGATGCTTGTATGCGTAGTTCATATATCAAGTTTAAAGAAAATCTTTGGAGCTATTTTTTGAGAAAATCGCAAAAAAGTGACAAAAACCATTCAGTAATGTGGTACTTCCGGTTGAGGAATTTTGGCAGGTAACGTACTGTCGGGATCCCATGGTGATACCACATACACATACACACACACACACACACAGAAACCATTTTCTAAAAACCACTTTTTTGGACTCAGTCGATTTCAAAATGGATATTTCCGGTGAAAACTCGATATCGAATATTTGACAAGATTACAATACTTCCTCTTACTAGGTGCAAGAGAAAGTAAAAAAAAATAAATTGTAATGAGATGTTTATACGCCAGAGGGGTTTTTAAAGAAAAAGAATCATTCTTTTTGCTCTACGTTTCGGGTACCATTGGTGCGCTCAGACAACATGAACTAGGCATTATTAACGATTTTTAATAACCCTTCTATTTTAATCACTTACCCGAACCATTCAAAACGTCTCCTATCCGAATCGTTACAAATTCACCTCCATTCGAACTTCATCAGTTTTTAAAAAAAAAACAAAGAAATCATAACTTCAACTTATAATAAATGGTTTCGAACGCTACAACAAACACACCCGCAGATGTTCTTCCAAGTTGAAATTGGCGCGCCCCTCACTAGAAACATTTTTTTTGATCCCTCCCCCTCTTTTACAAGTTTTTTTTGTAATTTTAAAAATACTCTCTCTTCATTTCAATCTCAACATTCTCAATGTACACTATTCTCTTCTACCCTAAAGATATCTTTATCTTTTTTATTTTCTCTTATCGTTAATATCATTTCATTTAATTGTCACTTTTGCGTCAAATTTCTTATTTTTAATACCTTATGTTCAATCTGTTTTTTTAATATTTCTTTAATTACCAAATAGGAGTGTTGACTTTCATTTGTCCCCGCTAAATGAGATAAATAGGAAAGAGTCGCCTGTGCAAGAACAGGAACTCTCCGCGTTGGAGACCTTAGCTGAAAGGTATCCGTCCCCTCCATGGCTGCATGTGTATACTGTTGGATCTGCAGAAGGTGCAAGAAGAAATGCCCGGGCAGGAGTCTATTCCACTTGCTTCCAAATTTCACAAGCTGTTGGCCAACTAGCATCTAATTTCGAAGGAGAAGTGAGAGCTATTTTGATTGCTCTCCAAGAAATAGAAATGAGAGGTGATAAGAAGGTTGTGATACTAATTGATTCCAAAGCAGCAATAATAGCAGTCGCGGACTCAAGCAATAACACATCGAACGATGTCAGAAAATGTCACGCATTACTGCAATTTCTAATGAATAAAAATATGAAAATTAGTCTGCAATGGATCCCCAGTCATTGTGGTTTGCATGGTAATGAACAAGCAGTCGGACTTGCCAAGGAAGGATCTAGGAAAGATCAAGAAGAAAATTCCCTTACCCACGATCGCGCTACGAAGGAGATCAAACTTAAAAGTTGCGACCTCCTTAAAGACAAACATAGTAGAAAAGCTGAAGGGAAGAAGAGATGGGCTTCATTGGTAGATCCTGGAAGAAAAATTCCCGCAAACCTCCCCAGGAAAGATGCAGTGGCCGCATTTAGATGACTTACTGGTCACGACTACCTGCAAGGGCATCTGTATAGAATAGGTGACTTCAACTCACCACTATGCCCTCTATGTGACCAACAGGAAGTGGTCTTCTCTCATTTGCACTCAGATCCTGCCTTGCAGGACATAAGAAACAATCGTCATTTTAATAAATATATGTTTTACTGGGCGCTAGGAGCCGAATGGCTGAAAAAGCTGCCCGGCAGGGCGTAGGATAAAACAAAATATTTCTTTAATTTAAATTTTTCTCTTATATGTTATAAATCTATGGCATTTTTTTCTTCACAACAATACTGTATAATAATGTAACTTTTCTCTAAAAATTTTTGCAGAGCTCCTGAAGAAGGGCACACCAATGGTACCTGAAACGTAGAGCAACAAAGAATTCTTTTTTCTTAAAAAAACTCCTCTAGCCATTGCCGTATAAACATCCCATTATAATTTTAAGGCGTAACGATTTGAAAACCATTAAACAATCAAATGATGGCATTTCATCATTTCCTTTAACTATCCTATTTCCACACTAATATTTGCAATATGAGAAATGTAAAATATTATTACATTTAATAAAACATTAAAATGTCAATGAAGAGATATGAAAAATGTAGAAAATCTTCCATATGTTCCAAATGGCAGATCAAGGCAGTTCTAGATAGATAGTAATTCCAGCCATTCTCGTATTAAAAAGAAAATGTGATGGATGCCAGAAATATATTTTATTTGAAAAATATCAAAAATTATGAAGAAATTCTATCATTCGCTGGCAAAAATGGTACACACAGGTAGAAGACTACCGTTACAGAAGAGTTCATGAACTTGGTTAGCTTTGTCTTTGGCCCTTCTTAAAGGAGAGGATTTGATCTATGAAGAGAAGGCATTCTGTCAAGACAGTCTGAATTAGAATACGCTCACTTAACTTCAGTGCCAGTTGTAGAGCATAGCATTTATTCTAGATAAATAATTGATTTATTAAACATATAGTTGTGATATTGTAAAGTATTTAAATTCATTTAGAGATTAATATATTTATTTTAAAAACAGCGGAGGTCTCTTGATTATTTATTAATACTTCTATCTCTATCTTAAACATACACACAAGCCCTTTACAAAACCGCTCGTGCCACAAACTACTACACACCACTACAAAAACACACAACATCACCAACCACATTACAAAAAAAAAATATATATTAAACACATGACAAAAATTAAATATGGTAAATTTCATAGCAATGTCTTTCAACCAATGAGGAAATCTAATCCTCTTGAAGTGAATAAAAAGAAATGAAAAAGAAGTCAATCACGATAAAAATCTATTGATTATATCCTTTCAGATATGCTTTATTATTGGGTACGTGCCCTTCTATCTGGCCGGGTAGCTCAGAATGAAATCCTTACAAGTCAAAATAAAATCCTTTCCAAAAAAAAAAAAGATTAATCTTACTTCAAAATGAAACAGCTGGATGTGCATGTGATATGCTGATAATAACAATTTCTTTCAACGAAACATAACAATGTAAATACTACAAAGAAATATATTGTTATACAGGCAATAAAATTTAGCTATAAATTTCAGAGCGCACGACTAAAGGAATTATTATTTAATTACAAAAATATGGTGTAGATGGTAAAAATAGATATAACGACAAATTTTCATTAAATTGAATTTTTTGTAACAGAGCTCTAACATAAAAATCGAAATGGTGTGGTTACATACTGGTAGGCACTCTTCGCTCAAATTTCATAGATTGTAGTCCAGAACACAGCGTTAATAGCATTGAAAGAACTCAAATAAATTTGAAATTGAATGCCACAAATTGCGCAGAACATTTAAAGTTATATGCTATTTCTTGCCTTTTGGAAGATGTGTACAAATCCCTTGGTCAAAATAATGACGTTATTAGTTGATTTTTCGATTGCTCCAAGGCCTTTGATATTGTGCAACAAGAAAAATTGTTAGAAACTCTGGACAAAGTTGGCATCCGGGGTGCCGCTCATCAACTCATGAATTCATATCTGGGCAATAGGAAACAAGTTGTCACATTAAGATCTTCTGATGAACGCAATATCCAAAGAGCATTTCAATCTCGGACCCTATTATCTCCTAGTGGTGTAGGACAAGGCTCTAATTGAGGCCACTCCTATTTATTATAGAGGTCAATGATGCACCCAGAAATAGTAGGAGAGGCAAGTTAATTCAGTATGCAGATGATATCAGCACAGTATTCACTGGAGGAATCGAGGATGATGTTGTGAATTGTGCCAATGTTGGAGCAGATGACATATTTAGATGGTCCAAAGATAAATACATTAAAATGAATAATTCCAAGACGGTTAGTCTGTGATACTCAGTTGCTCCAGATGGAAAAGAGTACTCTCCTTTAGTTAAGACTGAATGTGGCAGCATAATCTTCCCACCTTCGACAAAATTTCTTGGACTCCACATTTCTGTAGATCTGCGCTGGAAAGAACATATAGGTTCACTGGCTCCTAAACTTTCGAACATAGTATTTCTCTTGAAAAAATTAACTCTAATCCTCAATCTCGAGGCCTTGAAAGTAGTATATTTTGGAAAATTCCAATCAACGGCTTCCTATGGGATAATGTTTTGGGGAAACAGCCCCATGTACATCAAGAATTTTCCACATCCAAAAAAGAGCTGTTCGTGCTATGGTTAAAGCAAGACCCAACGAAAGCTGCAGGTTGCATTTTAAAAATAATAAAATCCTCACGATTCCTGCTCCTTTATATCTTTTCCATCTGTTTATGGTTCTACAAAATTAGAAATAATTACAATACCTTCAACCATATATAATTACTCGGAACCGTGACCACTTTCCTTTTCCTCAAGCAAACCACTCATTTTTCACATCTTCTTATTTATTTATGGGAAGGAAACTATTTAATGCACTACCAAATGAAATTTCATCTTCACCAACAATGAAATTGTTTAAATCTAATCTAAAAACTATGCTCCTGAATAGAGTAATATATGATTTTGATGATTTTCTCGCATAGACTTGCTTTGTAAAAAAATTATTAGATTGTTTAATGTGCTGACATGTCTTGTTCATACAAGTGTATGTAGAAATGAACATAAATAAAGATTATTATTATTACTATTATAGCATTTTATCTGAGCAGGCAGCGTACAAAGTTCAAAGAAACTTTGTAGCCGTTTTCGAGTAATCCCCTCCCCCAAAAAAGTCACTTCCAATATTCTGCGTATTTGTAATACTAGCAATATTTCTAATAAGTATTTTAATATTATATAGATAATAGAACTATACATTTTACTGAAGTTGGTACTTTATAGAAAACAATAACGCTACCATATCTTCAGAGTCCCGGAAAAAAATCAATGTTCCCGTGGAAAAGTTTCAAATAAAAGTGATAGGTAGTAAACGGAGTTGGAAAAAAAAAAAATAATTAAGATATTTTCAAGAAAATCGCGAAAAATTGGGGGGAAAAAACATTCAGTAAACTAGCACTTCCGGTTGATGGATTTTGCCCGAAACTTTGTGTCAGTACCTAGAATATCAAGTTGGAGCTTTTTTACGATTATTCTGTTTTTGAGATATTTTTATCAGACAAAAAACTATTAGAATAGAATAAACGCGTGGGGCGGGGGGAACGAGCCTCATTCCACTGCGACCTACAAGACGAGGTCTATTGTGGATCCCCTGAAATTATAGCACAACCCCCAACTTTGCCCTCCTAATCAGTCCTAGCAAAGCTTAGAGCGGCTCCGTCATGTAGCTCATAGCTTCGGGATTGCTTGTCCCCAATTGAAGAAACATTGTCCTCGCCAGGCCGGCGCATTCGCAGAGAATGTGCACCGGGGTTTCTTACTCCGCAAATCGCGCTATCTGCAAGTTGTAGATGGTACATGTGTCTGTGCAGCCTACAATGCCCAATTAGTAGTCCCACAATTAGCCTTATATCCCTTCGGCTATGGTTCAGTAGGTCCTTGGTAAATTTAGGCAAATGTCTCTTGGTAAAGAGCTTTGCCTGCCACTGTCCTGGTGTTCCCCCCCACCAAAGCAGACGCTGTTCTTCTATCCAACCTTTGAGAGAAGTTTGGATGAAGCTCCTGGACAAATCGCAGAAGGGTTCGGGGCCTATAAAGGTATCCTGCAAACCCTCCCTCGATAGGGCATCCGCCCTTTCGTTGCCCAGAAACCCCGCATGTCCCGGCACCCAGGCGAGTGTCAGTTTGTTCCGAACACCCACCTCGGTTAGGACAGTTAGGCCCTCACACCCAGTCTTAGACTATTTGGTCTGAAGGGGATGCCTTCAGGGCTGCCTGATGTCAGAGTATATGACCACTTTCCTACCCCACTATGCCTTGTCTTATAATCTCCTTCAGCCTGAAAGACCGTGGCGTACTTCCCTAGGCTAGCCTTGATCTTAACTTTAGGCCTGCCTCCATAGACCCCCGGCTCGGACCCCAGTCGGAGTTTTGGATCCGTCTGTATACCAGACCGAATTACCGAACAGGAGGGGGGGTCACAGTCCCATTCACCTCTGCTCGTTATGACAATTTGGAAGTTCCTTTCGAACGATACGTAGGAACCATCCTATCGGTTGGCATTCCAAGAATCTGTTTTTAAGATATTTTAAACAGGCAAAAAAACTATTAGCTAAAAATAAATTTATTTTATGTATTATATTTGAATATATTACATTCTATATATTACACCTTTTATATATATTATATATAAATTGATTTTATAATTACAATCAACAAGAGTTAGAGAGCGTCAATGACTATAGATGTTGACGCGCCTTAAATTTTTTTAAAAAAAAACAAGGTGTGATTTTTTCACACCAGATATTTTTGGTTATTTTTTTCCCATATTTATTTTTTTTTATTCAATATAGTATATAATTCCTGTTGGCGATAATCCTCCGCGTATCAAAAACTATAACCAACAAAATATTTGATTTTTCAACAGCGTTAAAAGTGATAGAGAACCACTACTGGCCCTTAAAAGGGCTAATTTTCGGGGTTGTACTAAGCACGACTACACACCACTACTTAGGTGAGTATGTTGGTCGTGTCTATAGTCTACCTATATGTACAACACTACATAAGTAATTAAAACAGGGGTGTCAGGCCACCAATTAATAAGTGATAGAATTCGCTGCCTTGTTGGCCGTCCTAGACTCATACGACAACATATAAGTGATTCAAATGGTTGCTATGTGATCGGAGCTAGATAGCATTTTGGGTGGTTACGTTGTTGGCTGTTGAAGGAATCCCTGATTCTGAAAAGGACCCCTTTGGCAATAAAGCCGATCTGGTGTAGACCGTATTAAATATACAACGCTAGTGGTGTGTAAGACAGGTGGTTTTCCTCTGAAATGAACCAGTACTGCTAGCTGTTATCTAGTCCCCTTGCCGGGCTGTTGCATGGTTGAAATCAATCTTTTCCCTCGATGTATCTTGCTATTTTGTTTTTACTTCCTCTTATTGTTCATAAGTGGAAGTATTAAAATCGTGTCAAATTTTCGATATTGAGTTTTTACCGGAAATACCCATTTTGGGGTCCCTTGGGTTAAAAAAAGTGGTTTTTAGAAAATGGTGTGCGTGTGCGTGTGTGCGTGTGTGTGTGAATGTATGTATGTGCACAGCATAGCTCAAAAAAGACAAATCACAGAAAGTTCAGTTGATATTCTATTTTAGATATCACCATGGGATCCGACAGTACGTTACCTGTCAAAATTCCTCAGCTGGAAGTACCACCTTTACTGGATAATTTTTTCATTTTTTTGCGATTTTCTCAAAAATGGCTCCAACGATTTCCTTTAAACTTGTTATATCAACTAAAAAACATACAAAGATCTACAATTTTTATCTGAAACATTTCTCCATGAAAATGCGAGATGTTTTTTTGAGCGAGGAGTGGGATTAGGATTTCCTCTAAAGTGCTATTTCATCTATCAACTTAATAATATTAACTAGAATTAAATATGTTGTTGAAATATCGAGTTTGAAGAAAATCAGATGGCCGGAAGTGTTTTTTCCTCAGGCTGTTGAGGGAACCCTGGTCCTGAAAAAAGACCCCTTGTAATAAAAGTGTTTTTCAATTTTCTGTTATTTTCTCTAAAACGGCTCCAACGATTTTCTTTAAACTAAGTATGTGAATTACAAATATAAAGAGCTACAACTTTTATTTAAAACATTTCTCCGGGTAAACTCATTTAAGGGGGCTTTTGGGGTAGAGTTAGGTTTATGTTTGCCTATAAAGTGCTATCTTAGTTGATTATACAATGCTATCATCCAAACAAAATTAATTAGAAATAAATTCGTTGCCAAAATTCTGAGTTCCAAGTAAATTAGTAAACCGGAAGTGCGTTTTTACTGAATAGTTTTTCATTTTCGTGATTTTTTCCATAAAAGCACAGATGAATATCATTGAATTTTGGTATAATACTATAAAATTTGTCAATTACAATTTTGAAAACTGGAGTAAGTGAAAGTTGTGTGAGTGTTTCACACTGGATTTTTTTTTATTTAGCTAAGTGATCGTTATTTTACTTGCTATTCGGTTTCTTCATTGGCTGGCTATGCATTTGGTCGGAACAGTAAGTATTACACTTCAGCTACATATACTCTATCTACGCTTACAGCCTAGGACAGTGGCCGACAAAACGCGGCTCTTTGACTCCTTGGTTGCGGCTTTTTCACGAAATGTTTAGTGCAGGCACGGAATATTATTTATTAACTTGCCTTGTAAGAGACGAGTAAACATTTTTGAAACGCAAGACTACAGAAAAGAGGCACATTTTTAGAAACCAACAATAGCACGGATAGTCGCTCGCAGTCATATGTATCATTATCTCCGTCAAATTGCTGTACTTCAACTATTTGTACTTATTATAGTAATTTTATTCAAAAACAAATTGTCGCTTTTTGCCGAAGATTTTAAAAGAGAAACTCTGATTCACTTTCCATGCCTATTGAAATATTGTCGAGAAAATAAGTCTAATATTGACATTGCTATTTCAGAACAACACACTGTTAAATATGAAGGAAGCTTTTCTCGGCAGGTTCAAAGACTTTAGAAACAGCAAAGCGACGTTAGCCTTTGTTAAAAAACCTCTGAATGCCACGGTAACAGAAATAAATTTTTCGCCCTTTAATATTGATATTGGCCGCTTTGAAATGCAGTTGCTGGATTTAAAAAATAAAGAATTGTGGAGCTCAAAATTCGAGCGTCTTTGTGCCGATTTAGAGCTATTGGAGAAAAATAAATGTGAATTAAGTTTACAGCACAAGCGGTCTGCTTTGAAAGATCTGGAGAGGGAAGATATGTTGATTTTTAACACCTGGAATAGTATTCCTGACTCATATGATCAACTGAAGAAACTAGCGTTTGCTGTTCTTTCCTTATTTGGGTCTACATATTTATGCGAACAATCATTTTCAAGCATGAACTTTATCAAGAGTAAATTAAGAAATCGGTTTATCGATGAGAACTTGGAATCGTGCCTAAAATTAAAAACGACAGCATACAAACCTGACTTACTCTTACATTCCAAGGAAATGCAACGCCATTGTTCACATTAGTAAAGTATTTGTAGTTTTTATATTATTTAACTTGTTATATTTTTAAAATAAATATTATCTTTATATAAGTATGATACAAGTTTTATTTAATGTACCTTTAGTTAAACTAAGACATACTTAGCAAAGGCAAGCTCGAGAGGGTATTTTTAATCCTAATTATTTCCATAAAAATGTCTCTACTAACTTCTTCAATCAACTTCAATTTTTTATTGTTTATATTTGGCTCTTTTGTATGATGAGTTTGCCGACCACTGGCCTAGGACAAAGAGCTCTACCCTTACACAAACTAGGGTCTCCGTCCTTAGTTAACTGATGAAACAAGGGCAAAGAAAGCGCTCAGAGGTAGGGCGCTGGACTAGCAACACGGAGGTTCGAGATTCGAATTTAGCATGCTGCCCTTAGATTTTCTCTTCCTAGGAATCTCCACAGCTCATTGTCCGGTGATGGGCAGTGTTATCAGTTGCTAGATACCTCGGAGGCCGAAAGTGCACTGAGAAGGCTCGGGAGGGCACAATGGATCTTTCAGGTCCAATACAATAATCCCCTGTAACAATCTAATACAAAGTCGTGTGAGCGATTCGCACTAGATGTTTTCCTTCCTAAGAGCTGACTCCCCGATGATCCCTGACTCCCTGATGGTCAGTGTTGCCTGACGGCCCTCTGAATACGGAAGGCCTTAAAAAAAAAAAAAAAAACCCACATTGCCGTACTGAACAATAACCCCTTAAGTAATCTAATAAAATAAAACCATAAAATTCATATGAATAAAAAAGATTACTACAAATAATATGTAAAATAATGCAGATATTTATCATTGCACAGTGGGGGGATTGGATGGGGTTTAATAGAACTTGTTTTACAGGTTGTGATGGCGTTCAGAACTCAAGAGGAGAGGAGGTGGTAAGCAACAGGCTCCTTAAGGAGGCCTCCATTACACTTCGATCTGACTGTCTGCCTTCTGTGTACCTACACGCACACATTACAGGTCACAGTCTATACCAATCACACACATAAAATACATAAACACTAATATTAACTACCTCAATACTTATTTATTCATAATTTTTCTTTTAATAGAATTTCGAGAAGTGATTATTGGATCAACAGTTTAGATGTTTTTATTTATTTTACTGCTGTATTGCAAACGTCTATAACCATATCGTTTAAACTTGGATTGATAACTGCACAAATATAAGCTTATTGTTTACATAATGGCGGATCTTGCATTTCCGCTGAATTCTCTTTTGCTTTCTTTTTCTTTTAGAATGAAAATTCTAAATTTTTTCTTTATAGCTCACATTAATTATATAAAACATAAATATTATGTTAGAAAGAACTCGATTTTTTGCATTTATTTATTTATTTATTTATTTTAAATTTTATTGCGCACTTCGATAATTTATAAAATACTTACGGAGGCAAAATTCGCTTAAAAAAAAAAATCTAAACTACATTTATCTTAGAAATAATTAGCTATAAATAATTAGCCAATCACAGTGTAGAAGTGAAGGTGACAAATGTGGCTTGGCCCACATGATAATTCTAAAATTCTGATTGGCTTAATTTAATAAAACCTACATTTCACACCATCATTTCCACACTGTGATTGGTTAATTATTTATAGCTAATTATTTCTTTGGAAAATCTAGTTTAGAATTATTTTACTAATTTTACCGCCACAGGTATTTTATAAATTCAAGTATTTCTTACATAATATTTACTGTTTATATCAAATGTGATATTTTTTAAAAAGAAAAAACGCAGAAATTTCATTGCATTATTAAAAAAAAAAAAAGGCTTATGACAATAATGCATAACTGCTACGTAAATCTGCCATTTTGTATGTGGCCATTTATACCAATGGAACACAATAAAATTTGATGTTAAACACAATTTTCACAAAATTTGATTTCTCAAAGTTCACACGATTAGTTTAAAGAAAATTGTTGGAGACGTTTTAAAGAAACACCCCCCCTATACAGTCATCCGATTTTCTTCAAACTCGGAATTTCAACAACATATTTATATTCTAAATAATATTATTAAGATGATAGAATTGTGTAATAAACTGAAATAGCAATTTAGGGGAAAATCTTTCTACCCTCCCCCAGAAAGTCCCATTATATGAATTTTCCCAGAGAAATGTTTAAAATAAAATTGGTAGATCTTTGTATGTGTAGTTGATATATCAAGTTTAAAGAAAATCATTGGAACCATTTTTGAGAAAACTGCAAAAAAAGGAAAAAACCAATTAGTAAAGTGGTACTTTTGGTGGAGGAATTTTGACAGATAACGTACTGTCTGATCCCATGGTGGATACATAAACGGAATATCAAGTTTGAAATTTCTACGATTTTTCGTTTTCTGAGCTATGCGGATTTACATACATAATCAGGGAATCTCAAACCGTGCATTTCCTGTGAAAACTCGATATCTAAACTAGGAGTAAGAGAAAGCAAAAAATATTTGAAACGTTTCAAATACTGAGTACAAGTCAAATAACTCCCTCTCCTTGTTATATGTTCTCTTTAATAACCTTAGATCCGTTGTTATTAGGGATCTGTTTTCAAATACGTTGTTCTTTTCGTATATTTCCGCTAGATGTAGTGCTAGTTATAGTTGAATAATATTACTTTTCTTTACTTATGAACACAGGGTCCTATTTCATAAAAGTCACTAATAACATTAACTAATATTATTAGACTAATAGAAAAATTTTATTAGGTAGTCAAATTCTGTTTCATTAACTTTTTCACAGACTCATAGAATGAGAACACAATTATTATTAGTTTATTACTCTCGGCCGGCTTGATTCCTATATTTAGTGTATATTCAGCCTGTAAGTTCTCATCTTCCACTTCAGAGACCACTTAGTTGTCTAGATTTCTTGACAGGTTAAAAGGACTACACAGGCATTGATAACTTGACATGCAAATGTGGGACTTAATCACATACCAATGCTGAGGACAGGGAATTTTTCTTTAAGAAGTCAAGTCCTATTGCGCACTCTATTATTCTTCTTGTTGATTTATATGCTCTTAAAAATCTCTGCTGAGAAGGACGGTCAAAATCTTGAATCACTGGTGATATGAGTCAAGATTTCAAAGGATATATAGTCTCCAAGTAAAATCGCACCAAAGAAAGACATCCTGCCTTCATCCATCCTATTATTCAAACCGCTCAGCCTTAGAACCCTAGCATCATTAAAACCACCCGGCCAATTCGAACAAACGTAATAGAATTCCAAATCTGGTCCACATGCTAGCAGAGCCTGTCGATTTCCTTGTCGATCAACAAATGCTGATTCATAGTCACTTGGTGCATCGATTTTTATCCACAAACTAAAATCGATGTTCGTAATCGATGTTCCATCTATACACCACAAACTAAAGGCATACCTCCGAGTTAGTGAATCTGGCATCTACGTCACCACTCAGCTGCCCAACGTACAACATCCTGAAGAAGTGTGTCCTCTATTGCAGTGACGGACGACTCGGTATATAACTCTGGAAACTATTGTTTTTGAAATCTCATGCATATCAGAACACAATCATACTGAGCGCCTTACCAATGAGTGGGACCTAACCAGTGGAGTGCAATCTGAAGCTGCTGTTTTGAGGTTACAGCTCCATTCCTTGCAGTGGAATGTTCCAAGAGGTTACCAATTCTATTTAAGTACATATCCAAAGTTCTGTAGTCTGAAACTCTCATAAGTTTGCTCCATTTGATTGTAGGCTATTCCTGGCCTAAAATTTCTCGGACGGCAAATATGTATATACTCTTCATCACTACTATTTGAATCAGATTTAGACATTTTACACATTTTTACAGATTTATGTAAGAATAAATAAAATAATCACTTATCTCTCACTAATAACATATTGTAACGGCAAGAGAGAGAACACAAGCCCGATCGAGAGAAAACAGACTCTCTCTGGTACTCTCTGCCTTAAGCAGGCTAGAGTGGGGAGAACCTGTATATAAGCCAGTGAGATAGCTAGACATCCATCTATCAGATTCAACCATACATCGCATCGTGTCAAAAATCTACTCCCACCCTTTATACTATAAAAATCATTACAAGTCCAGTGCAGTTTGTGTAGACTTACAGCTATATTATAACAGTGTCTTCAGATCTCGTCTAATTAATCAAACCCAATTTCCCTCCTCATCAACTCCATTATATTGGTGTAACGACAAGAGAGAGAACACAAGCCCGACCGAGGGAAACCAAACTCTCTCTGGCACTCTCTGACTTAAGCAGGCTAGAGTCGGGAGAACCGGTATATAAGCCAGTGAGAGATTTAGATTTCTATCTATCAGATTCAACCATACATCGCATCGTGTCATATCTCTACTCCCACCTTTTCTTCTATAAAATCATTACAAGTTCAGTGCAATTTGTGTAAACTTGTAGCTATATTATAACAGTGTCTTCATATCTCGTCTAATTAATCAATCCCATTTTCTCTCCTCATCAACTCAATTATAATATTTTTAGAAACTTGTAGTCGAAAAGTTGAAGTACATTCACTTCTGTTTCCCTAATAATATAGATTTATTAGGAAAAATACACTTATAGAAAAAAGACCAATATTATTAATGAATTTTATTATCCTTGGTGTTTATGAAACAGGTTGCTAATATTATTGGAAACATTCACTAATATTTTTGGACTAATAACTAATAGCTTATATTATTAGTTAATATTTTTATGAAACAGAATACTAATATCATTAGTTAATACTATTATTGTTTTCCTAATAATGTTAGTGTAAATGTTTTATGAAACAGGCCCCCAGTATTTACTTTTTGTCACTTTTGATTAAAAGCATAACTCTACTCACTACTTTTGATTTAATAATAATTGTCACATTATTACTCGGATGCAAAAAAAAAAATATTATTGAATCAAATGAATGTTTCACATTAGTTTATAACAAAACAACAAAAAAAATCAATAATTTTAATAAAATGAAAATATTGTTAAGTAATGTGGTTCACATTTTGAGTTTTGTTTTTTTTTTCCTTTTTATGCCACAAACTTTTAATAATATCAATATTTATTTTTATAGAAAAGATATTGAGCGATAGGAAAATGTCAGAGAGAGATGGGTACTCTATGAATTTATGTGAGCAACGAGGTTATCATGGAATACTATCTACAAATATAGTGAATATAACGTTTCATAATACAGCTAGAGAGATCATTGCCACCACGATCTACATGTTTACTGCTGCTATCTCATGTAAACAAAAATAAAATAAAATAAAGTCTGTAGCAAAATTGTGAGAGTAGAATGCGGAAAACAAACGATAAAAATGCATATAAAGTAACAAACCTGTATTGCATACATATTGCAATTCTGTACTATCACCATCCACCATCTCTTACGAGTATACTAAAAATATGAGTTTGTTAACCTTTTTAATCTTTCTCTTACTGCGGTAAGTAAGCAATTATCGCGATATCATCTGATTTTCTATTTAAAAAAAAAATTATTTTGTGTTATCCATTTATTGTTGTGATTGTTTTTTTTAATTATCTAAAAAAGAAATCTGGTGTGAAAAACTTACACCTTCCTCTTACTCTTTTTAATACAATTATATATGAAATTTTATTAAAACTCATATTTTACGTATTTGTCCTGACATAAATATAGAGGTGGTAGGGGATAAGAACTTACCTACTAATCTTGGCAGGTAGAGAAATAATGCTTATATTATGGTCCACTAGAGCGCCCTGAAAACACATTTATATAATATTTGAAATTGACGCCACTAATTCCGCTCAACTATCCAAAATAATTTGTTTTTTCAGAAAAATATTACCAATAAAAGTAAATACGTTTATATGTGTGAAGTGCATACCAGGTTTAAGGAAATCGTTACAGTCGTTTTCAAGAAAATTCCAAAAAAAAAAAACAACTGAAAAACCTATTCTGTGAAATCGCACTTCACTTCCGGTTAACCGAGTTTTTTTTTTTTTTCAATTTTACTTTCCCTTACTCTTAGCAGGAGGAACTATTGTCAATCATGTCAAATTTTCGATATCGAGTTACAATAAGTATTCGTATTGAGAGGTCTACTGAATTAAAAAAAAAATTGGTTTTTAGAAAATGGTCTCTGGGTCTGTATGTATGTATCTATGTATGTGTGTATGTATGTTTCTTCCTAAGAGCTGACTCCACGATGATGGTCAGCATTGTCTGTGGGTTGGCAGTGCACTGCTGAGAAGACTCTGGGTCCTAATATCTTCAGATACTGACGGGCCTTAAAAAAAAAAAAATCACAACATTGCTGAACTGAACAATAACTTCCTAATAAAACTAATAAAATAAAACAATAAAATTCATATGAATAAAAACGATTATTATTATTATTATTATTAATCGGGTGCCTAATGGCGCGGGACCTAAGCCTATGTGGCTTTTAAGGCACTTAAGTGTGTCCAGTCACTAACCCTACCAAAGTCCTCAGACCTGTCCTACTAAGGGACAGGAGGAACTCGGAAACTCACTGCTATATTCCTTTTATAAATCTTTTAGCTTGGAGGCAACCCTGCGTGTCCCCCCCCCCCAGCGTTACTCCAAAACTCTCATCTCCCAGAGTCTAATCTGTAGCGAAAAATAAAAACGATTACTACAAATAATATGTAAAATAATGCAGATATTTATCATTGCAGAGTGGGGGGGGGGATTGGATAGGGTTTAATAGAACTTGTTTTTACAGGTTATGATGGAGTTCAGAACTCAAGAGGAGGTGGTAAGCAACAGCCTCCATTACATTTCGATCTGCCTGTCTGCCTTCTGTGTATACCTTACACGCACACATTACAGGTCACAGTCTATACCAATCACACACATAAAATACATAAACACTAATATTAACTACCTCAATAATTATTTATTCACAATTTTTCTTTTAATACAATTTCCAGGATTATTGGATCAACAGTTGAGATGTTTTTATTCATCTTACTGGTGTACCGCAAACGTCTATAACCATATCGTTTAAACTTAGATTGATAACTGCACAGATATAAACTTATCGTTTACATAATGGCAAAAAAGTAGTTTTTAGAAAATGGCTCTGTGTGTATGTATGTATGTGTGTATGTATGTTTCTTCCTAAGAGCAGACTCCCCGTAGATCATAGGAACATAGATTAAAAACGAAAAATGACCATGGGATTCGACAGTAGGTTATCTAAAAAAATTCCTCAACCGGTAGTACCAATTTAATGAATTTTTGTTTCACTTTTTTGCGATTTCTCAAAAATGGCTCCAATGATTTTCATTAAACATGTTATATCAACTACGCGTACAAACAGCTACAACATTTGTTCGGGAAAATTGATTTAAAGGTACTTTTGCGGGAAAGAGTGAGGTTATGGTTTACATAATTCTATCATCTAAATAATAATATTAATTAGAATTAAATGTGTTATTGAATTTCCTAGTTTGTAGAAAATTAATAAACCGGAAGTGCGTTTTTACTGAATAGTTTTTTTTAGTTTTTTGTGATTTTTTGTTTTTTAAACACTGACGAATTTCATTAAATTTGTTTACACTAACTATAATAAATAATGTTTGTAAATTAAAATTTTGAAAACTAGATTAAGACAAAGTAGTGTTAAAGTGTTTCACGCAATATTTTTAATTCTATCAAGGTTTCTAACGTGTATGTAGGTGGTAATCTAATCAAAAAGCTATATGACACTTAATATTACAAGTATGGATCTCAGAAAAGATGCCGAACGAGTGGACGGTTACTATTATATGTCCAGTATTTAAAAAAGGAAATAAGGCCAACTGCGAAAATTATAGGGGCATATCATTTTTAGGTGTGGCTTACTTATAAGGCTTTCGCCATATTCCTTAACAAAAAACTGCAAAATTGGTCCGAAAATATCCTAGGAGAGTATCAGTGTGGTTTTAGACCAGGTAGGTCTACTGTGGATCACATCTTCTCCATTGAACAAATGCTGCAACAATTTTACGAGTATAATATTGAGCTGCACCATCTTTACATAGACTTTAAGTAGGCCTACTACATCATAAACAGAGAAGAGTTGATTAACGTTATGCTGAAACTAGGGATTCCTAGTAAGCCAGTAAGGCTACTCGGATGACACTCACCGGAAGTAGCTGTAAAGTTAAGATCCAAGCTATGCTGTCGGATACGTTTGCGGTAAAAAGCTGCTTGAGACAAGGTGACCCTCTATTCCCAACTCTCTTTAATGTAGCGCTTGAACATGCAATACGGGCCATTCGGACTAACCCGAACGGTACTATTCTGAGCCTACGCTGATGATGTTGTGATAACAACTAGAACAAGAGCAGGGCTTACGGGAGCTTTTGAGGAATTTGAAGATGCCACAACAAAGATGGGTTTGCAGATCAATGACGACAAACAGTGTACATGAGAACCTCGAGAAATTCCAATAGTGCCAATGAAGATTTCTCTTTTCTAAGGCGTATCTTCCGGGCTATAAGTCAATTTAAATATTTCGGAGCTCTCGTTACCGAGAAACATGAAGGGCTGGAGGAAATTAAAGCAAGAGTAACGGCGGATAATAAATGGTTTTTTGCACTCCAGAAGCCATTAATGTTCAGAGGCTTGACACACAAAGCGAAGGTTCTTATATATAAAACAGTAATAAGGCCTATCGTTACCTATGGCTGTGACACTTGGGTACTTACCAGAGAAAACGAAAAGATTTTGAATATATGGAAAAGGAAAGTACTCGGGAGAATATATGGACCTATCTGTGAGGGTGGGCACTGGAGGATTACAAAGAATGTCGAACTTTGACAAATGTAAAGCAAGCAGGATTTGGTCTCTTTCATAAGAAGGAATCAGTTGAGGTGGCTGGGACATGTGGAGAGGATGCCAGCTGAGAGAATTCCCAAAAAATTACTGAAAGGTAAACCTAGAGGACGCCCACATAAAGGTGGCTAGACGATTTGGAGGAAGTCCTCCGAAGACTCGGAGTGAGGAGATGGAGAAGACTTGCCATAGAGAAACATCCGGTCTACGTATTTTTATACAAAACCTTATTGTCACGTTCCCACTAGCTAACACCAAATTTCAACTTTCGGCAATTTTCTGTTTTTGAGTTATGCTGACCAAATTTGCAAAAATTAATTTTTCCGTACAGATTGGAGCTACAAACTCAATTCGGAAAATTTGATACGCTTACAGTACTTCCTCTTATAGCGATATGTGTGTGGTGGCCTACGAGGTTAGTGGTTTGATAGGCAAAAACCTTGCAGTTGTGAGAGGTTAGGTTACTTAGTGGTATTCAAAAGCTTGCTTTGTCTGGCCATTATAACCGCCCCCCCCCCCTACTGCAACCTTAGAGATTCTTTTAAATCTTCCACACTTCAGCAGTTAGATTGCTAAAGAAACAATCTCCCAACTGTTTTAGCCTTAAATTGAATGTGACATACACAATTCAAGGTCTGCCCTCTAATTTAATTGGTGTGCTAAATACAGCTTCGGATAAGCCCTTCAAAGTAGTTATTCGACAAGCCCATTCCAAACATTTCCCAAATCCTTACACATTCACCTCCATCCGAAAAAAAACAACAAAAAACAAAGAAATCGTTACTTCCTTTACAATATTTTATTTAGTTTTCAACAAAGGTATTCCGCAAGAACTTTGTTCATTACAATTTGACATTGCCGCACATCGGTATAAACGTTTCTCTAATCTCTCACGCCCTTCAATATTTAAATATAAAATTTTTGTATTCAGGACCACCAAGCAAATAATAGTCTGTCCTTGTTTGATAAGACAAGCCTTATAATAATCTGCAAATAATAATATATTTTATAATTCATAACGTTCTTTTATTGTTTCTCATGACGTTACGACACACACAGTGTCATTTTCAAATGTATAAATATTTTAATTATGTATTCCTCTAAATACTTAGAGGAATTATGTAACAACTTATTCTCAACCTAGTGAGTGAATTTGGTAATAGATCTGCGTGAAAATGATTAATTATAATGAAAATACATACACACCAGGGAAGGGATTAGCTAAGTGGTTAGCATATTGGATTCCCACGCGGAAGACCCGGGTTCAAGTCCAGTTATGCTGCCCTTAGATTTTTTCTTCTTAGAAGCCTATACAGCTCACTTGTCCGGTGATGGACAGTGTTGTCTGTAATGAGATAACACTGTCCGGAGGCCGGCAGTGAACTAAGAAGGCTCCGGGCGCCAATGACCTATATACTCCTACTGATCATTGATAACGGAGTTATTTTCTAGTCCCCTCTCCCGAAAGCAACTCTAAATGTATCTTGTAACAGCAACCAAGAGAGCAGAGAAAAAGAAAGAAAATGCCAGGACCGGAGTGGGAGAAACTATATAAATACAGCGACAGGACACAGAAAAAATATAGTTCAAATTAGTTGAGAAGATAGTTCACCAGTCACAACGTGTCATTACCCCTTCCACTCTAAATCTACTATCATTACTGTAAAGTCCAGGCAGTCAGTGAAACACATCATTTTATTACAGTGTTAACCAAGTCTTGTTAACTCATCAAACCAAACCAATTCTCTTCATCCAACTCATCCACTATAATCTTTTATTCTATTTAAACTTCAAAAAAAAAAATGCTATAAAAAACCAGACGGATTTATTAATCTAGTAAACAGTTTAAAAAAAACCTTTTTTATGAAATAAATAATAACTTAGTATGACCACAGCTAAAACCTGTTCAAGAAATATATAAAAATGTCTGCATTCTTATATACTTTTCAACATATATATCATATTTGACATCAACTACATATGTAGTTAACTATATACTTTCATTGTAATAAATCATTTTGACGCAGATTTATTGCCAAATTGAATCACTATGTTCACAATAATTTGGTAAATAGCTTTTCTAACACTTTTAAAGTATTTTTTTAAACATTTGAAAATGAGACAGTGTATAGAAACGTCATAAGAAACAACAACAACAAAATCTGTAAACTATAAAATATAGAATTATTTGAAGGCCAACATATACATAAAATCTGGTGTGAAACACTCACATAACTTTCTCTAATTCCAGTTTTCAAAGTTGTAATTGACAAATTTTATAGTTAGTATATATCAAATTTAATGCAATTCATCGGTGTTTTTATGGAGAAAATTGCGAAAATTGAAAAAAAAAAACTATTCTAAACCACACTTCGGGTTTACTTACTTACTTACTAATCGGTGCTACAGTCCTCAGAGTAGGACCTGGACTTCCTCAATAAGTTTTTCCCATTCCTGTCGATCTTCGGCCTTGGTGCGCCATCTTCTTATACCAGCCCGACGCAGATCTTCCTCTACATCGTCCAACCACCGAAGCCGAGGACGCCCTCGTATCCTCGATCCTGCAGGCTTTCCATACAAAACATTTCTCGGGAGCCTATTTTGAGGCATTCTCTCCACATGGCCCAACCATCTTAATCTTCCTTCCTTTATATGAGCAACTATGTCCGGCTCACCAAATAGCTGCTTTAACTCCTCATTCTTTCGTCTTTTCCACACACCATTTACACATCTTGGGCCGAATATTTTTCTTAAAACTTTTCCTTCCCAAACCCCGAGAATCTTTTCACTTTCTTTGCTCATCACCCAGGCTTCGCTAGCATAAGTAACTGTTGGCCTAATAATAGTTTTGTAGGCCAAAATTTTCGCCTTGCGAGATAAGTCCCTGAACCGCAGAACCTTTAGAACCGCAAGCAGGCATCTATTCCTTGCCGCTATTCTTGCTTTTATTTCTGGGGTTATATCACTGTTATTGGTTATTAAGGACCCTAAGTACTTACAATTTTTGCACACTGGGTAGCTATATTCTCTAAACTGGATTCGCTCGTCATTGATTTCCAAACCGCGCTCCCTACTTGCTTCTTCCAGTTCCTGCAATCCTCCCCTCAATGTCGCTATTGATCTCCCAATAATCAATACGTCGTCCGCGTATGCCATGTGCTGAGTTAGCCTGTTATAGATAGTGCTGCCGGGATTTGTTCTGATAGCCCTTATCGCCCTTTCCAAGCAGAGATTAAAAATTACACATCATAGAGGGTTTCCTTGCCTCAAGCCCGCATTTACTGTGAAATCCTCCGACAATGTATTTTGCATCTTTACCTGGTAGCTCGTGTTATGCCACGTCATACCAATTAGTCTGATTAACTTTCCTGGAACCCCAAGTGCTCTTAAATCGCCAAAGCTTCCTTTCTGTTCACACTGTCTACGCTTGTTTATAGTCTACAAACTGATGGTGTAGATTCACATTGAACTCATAGGACTTGTGTAGGATCTGCCTATACGAAAATATATGATCGGTGGTTGTCCTTGCCGGTCTAAAACCACATTGGTATTCCCCGAGAGTATTTTCTGCCCATGTCACCAATCGTTTATGGATGGCTATTGACAATATCTTATATACCACCGAGAGCAGGGCTATTCCTCTATAATTTTTGCATTCTGCCTTGTCTCCCTTTTTGTAAATTGGGCATAAGATTGCCTTACCCCATTCGCCTGGCATCCTTTCACTTTGCCATATATCCCAAATCTTCCGGTTCACTAATTTTCTTGAAACTCGGAATTTTGGTAATTAATTTATAACTAATTAATTTTGTTTCGATAGTAGAGTTGTATACTCAACTAAGACAGCACTTTACAGGCAAACAAACCCCCTTTAAATGAATTTTACGGAGAAATGTTTCAAATAAAAGTTGTAGCTCTTTATATGTGTAATTCACATACTAAGTTTAAAAAAAAAATGTTGGAGCCATTTTAGAGAAAATAAAAGAAAACTGAATAATTCTTTTTTTTTTAGTAAAAACGCCCTTCCGATCATCCGATTTTCTTCAAACTCAGAATTTCAACAACAAAGTTAATTCTAATTAATATATTTAGATGATAGAATTGTGTAATAAACTGAAATAGCACTTTAGAGGAAACCCTAACCCCACTTCTCCGCGCCCCCCCCAAGAGTGCCCCAAAATGCATTTTCCCAAAGAAATGATTTAAATAAAAAATTATAGATCTTTGTATTTGTAGTTAATATAACAAAGTTTAAAAAAAACATCTTTGGTGCTATTTTTTTAGAAAATCATATCGCAAAAATGTGAAAAAAAATTATTCAGTAAAGTGCTATTTCCGGTTGAGTAATTTTGACAGATAACTTAGTGTCCGAGTCCCCATGGTGATATCTAAACGGAATATTAAGTTTCAACTTTTTGCGATTTTTCATTTTTGAGCTATGATGTTCGCTATGATGTTCATATAATACTTACACAGACCATTTTCTAAAAACCACTTTTCTGGACTCAGAGGACCTCAAAACGGATATTTCCGGTGAATACTCGATATCGAAATTTTGATACTATTACAATACTTCCTCTTACTAGGAGTAAGGAAAAAAAAACAAAATATTAACTTGCAATTATATAATCCGCTAATAAATAAATATTGTTAACCAAATATGATGTAATTATATAAATTTTAGACAGTAAAAGGAAATAAAGATAACAATTCTAAAAAAATTATCGTTCTAATGCAAGCATTATCTTGTTAATCTAATTTGCCAACAGTAAGCAATACTAGCTTAGTTCAAAGCAATACAACTGTTAACATTTGATAGAATGTGCTGAGCTGTGTGTCTTACAATCAACTCTAATCAAAAGTAACTACACAAGCCTCTGTAATTACTTTCAAAAACTTTTCATCTTTATTTGCTTACTAACAAATTTCTCTCTCAAATGATTGATTTAAAACAATAAAAACTTCAAGTCTTTTCAAATTAGAGAATAAATGATTTTATTTTATTTTATTTTTTTAACATTTTCTTAAAAGAGATTATATAATCAAATTGAAGAATAAACCGATTTTTCTGGCAGTCTGTCCGTTTATATTACAATCACGCTAGATAGTGCTGTGTCCTAGGAAGCGCTAAAATTTATCTGTTATAATTGAAAATTATAACAGTAAAAGATGTGTGAGTGTTTCACAGTAATTATGTTTTGTTTGTTTTTTTTTGTTTTTTTTTTTACACAAGATATTTTAGGGTAAATGCATCTTGTTAGTTATAATATTTATTCTATAAATATCTGGTTAGATTTGCATATTTAATGGTCACTATGCCAATTAAAGAGAAATGATAGGACCTCTACTAGCTCTAATAATCCATCAAAATGTTATGACAGAATTGAATGGCCTAACTGGTCAACTACAGTCTTCTAGCTGTTTGCGAGGAACACGAAGCAATTAGTCTCTGCCATGACTACCCAATTCATGATCCAATAATCAACACTGTTTCTATGGTTACTTTTTTTAAAATTTACTTTACTACTTATAGTAGAATGTAGTTTTTTCCGCAATTCCGGTCATCCGAATTTTTTTTTTCAAACTCGGAATTTCAACAACATATTTAATTCTAATTAACATTTTTTAGATGACAGAATTGTCAAATAACTGAAAAAGCAGTTAAGATGAAAACCTTATCCCACCCCTCCCCCAAATGTGCCCTTAAATGAATTCTTCGTAAGAAATGTTTCAAATAAAAGTTGTAGCACTTTGTATGTGTAGTTGTACGAAGTTTCAAGAAAATCGTCAAAGCCATTTTTGAGAAAATCGCAAAAATGTAAAAAAAAAAACTAGTAAAGTGGTATTTCCGGTTGAAGATTTTTGATAGATAACTTACCGTCAGATCCCATAGTGATACCTAAACGTAATATCAAGTTTCAGCTTTGTACGGTTTTTCGTTTTTGAGCTATCCTGTTCACATATATACACACACACACACACACACACACACACACACAAAGACCATTTGCTAAAAACCACTTTTTTGGACTCAGGGAACCTCAAAACGGATATTTCCGGTGTAAACTCAATATCGAAAATTTGACAATTTTCCTCTTACTTAGGAGTAAAAGAAAGGAAAAAACGTACAAGTCGTATTTCCTTCCAGTTTATGGATTTTGTCCGATACAGAATAAGCTATATAATTAACCACATTGCAGCTATATAATTACAACGTTAATTAACACACAGCCTATTAACCATCTTGAGCAGAGTAGAAACACGGCGCTACAGCGCTATCAATTTTCAGGGTTAGTTGCTTCGGCAGGTGAGTTGTTACACACTCCTTAGCGGATTCCAACTTCCATGGCCACCGTCCTTAGATTTGCGTTTGATTCATCCTACAGCTCCAGTTCTGCTTACAAAAATTGGCCCATATGGCACTCTGATCCGATTCTCAAGGCTTAACATTTATTTAAGAAAGCCGGGGATCTTATCTATTTGAAGTTTGAGAACAGGCTGAGTTGTTTCGACCCCAATGCCTCTAATCGCATTGGCAAATGAGAGTCGTCTCAACAGAGTGCAAACTATACTGAGGGAAACCTCAACTGACGATCTTGGTTATTCGCCCCAATACCCAGTTCAGACTATGTATTTCCACGACAGAATTGCTGGGGACCTGCTATCAGGGTTTCCCCTGGCTTCGTCCTGGTTCTCTCCTCGACGAGGCAAGAATCCGTATGGAATTCAACCTGAAAAGGAGGGGAGAGAATTGGTCGGGGAGTGTAAAGAGTTTGTGAAAAGTGCCCAAAATTTTAAAGACTTTGTTCAGTTTGCTCGAGAAGTAGCGGTAATGCGCCGGACTAGACGAATATGTAGAGGTCCGCCTCCACGTGGCAGGGATGGAAACTTGCCTACATAGTAGGCAAGGCTAAGTGACCATAACCACCGGTTTTGGCGCAATGCGCTAGGTACGGTGGCCAGGAGTGTGCTTAATTTGGAATTTTGGCTTCATCCTGGTAGCCCCGCGCCCCTCGCTTGTTATTGTTCAGCATTTAGACTGATAAAACTTGAGAAAGTTCTATTTTTATTACAGTGAATTTTTGAGTATTTGAAGTGTTATGAACTTTCTGAGCTTGACAAGCTGCAAAAGCCAGGGTACAGATTTATGGCTTTCTGTTCAGCGAGTGGTCTCCTGCATCCACGTTCGCCGTGGCTGGACACCAGGCAGAGTTTTAGAAGGTTGCTGCACAATTTCCCTTGCTGCCCGTAACGCAATATTTTATGGGCCATGGGGAGTTCATTTCTAAGCTCCATGAACTGGGACTGAAAGATTCCCCGAATTGCGAATGCTGTGAAGGAGATACAGTGCATCACGTTCTCTTACGGTGTCCTCTCCTCGACGAGGCAAGAATCCACATGGAGTTCAAGCTGATAAGGAGGGGAGAGAACTGGCCGGGAGATTGTAAATAGTTAATGAGAAATGCTGACAATTTTAAAGACTTTGTTGAGTTTGCTCGCGAAGTAGCGGTAATGCGCCGGACTAAACGGTATATAGAAGTCCGCCTCCACCTGGCAGGGATGAAAACTTGCCTACTATGTAGGCAAGGCTAAGTGACCATAGGCACCGGTTTCGGCGCTATGCGCTAGATACGGTGGCTAAGAGTGTGCTCTAATTTTGAATTTGGCTTCTTCCTGGGCAGGCATAGTTTATCATCTTTCGGGTATCAGCATGTACGCTTTTTAGGTGCGTATTGACATGAAATGTTTCAAATAAAAATTGTAGCTATTTGTAATGTTAGTTAATATACTAAGTTTAAAAGAAAATGGTTAGGGGCCGTTTTCGGGAAATATCGCAGAAAACTGAGAAAAAAAAATCTATTATTAAGTTAGTGGGTAGATCCGGACGACAGATTTTGACCAACACCCTTTTTTGTCGCGTCCCCTGAATTAGAACTTAAATGAAATATCAAGTTTCACCTTCCGGCTATTTTCGTTTTTTGAGTGCTGTTGACCTCACGCATACACACAAACCATTTCTTTAAAAAAAAAAAAAAAAAAAAAATGATGTGTATTTTATGTGAAAACTCAATTTTGAAAATTTGAGACCACCGCAATACTTCCTCTTACAGTAGTAAGTAAGAGAAAGTAAAATAAATGATTGTTACAAAATTAATAATTTTTCATTCTAAGCAGCTTGGAAAATTAGCATATTATGCTTTATGATAATTTCTGATCTTGAATTATGTATATAAAACTGTGAATTTAAGGAAATGTCATAAAAAATAAAATAAAAAAAAAAAGTTTTTTAAAATGATAAATTTTGTTATTAAAGGATTATTTCACATAAAAAACTTTTAAACGCTTTCAATCCCCAGACGTAAAGAGAAAAACTAGAAAACAAAAAATCTGGGGTGTGAAACACTCACACGACTTTTTCATACTAACCCTATGGCGCAACAGCTCATGAAGGGCCGAGGCTTGCCAGACGGCGATTTGAATAGGGTGGGGGGGTTGTTCAGCACGCCGCAGTTCCTACGCCGTTTAGTTCCGGCCATCGCTACCTAGGGCTTCTAACTACTGGGCTTCAGTTTTGGTCACCATAGTTTTAGCGCCCATTTAGATATTCCAAGCAATTTCGTACTACGAGGCATGTCCAGTAATATGTCCAGAAGGCTCTCACGGCCGGATGGGATTTTGTTTTCGACATGTTGGCTACACTGTCGTGTAGCCTGATTCCTTCCCTCCGCAACGAGACCTGTTCGAGGTCAGTACGTTGAGAACTGTCGACCGACAATACGTTTCGTGAAAAATGTCAGTCCAATCTCCCGCCGAGTTGAATCGAGTGGAGGCCGGGCAAGAATTTTTGAGACGCTACAAACTCCATGGAGATGAATTTCTCCGCTCCATCATTACTGGAGATGAAACTTGGGTTGCACACTACACACCTGAAACCAAAAGGCAGTCTCAACAGTGGCGTCACACCTCTTCACCCTCCGCCAAAAAGTTCAAAACCACAATTTCAGCCAAGAAAATCATGGCATCCGTGTTTTGGGACTGTCAAGGCATAATTTTAATTGAATATATGCCTCAAGGGGAGACCATCAACTCTGCAAGATACTGTGAGACCCTAAAAAAATTGCGGAGGGCGATTCAGAACAAAAGGAGAGGCATGCTGACAAAGGGAGTCTGCCTGCTGCACGACAATGCCAGACCACACACGGCCAACGCCACGAAGGAACTGCTTGCCTCGTTTAAATGGGATGTCCTGAACCATCCCGCGAATTCCCCTGACCTAGCACCTTCAAATTACTATCTCTTTACCTCCCTGATGCTGCACATGGGTGGAAAAAGGTTCTCAACCGACGAGGAGGTGAAGGAGGAGGTGGAGAAGTGGACGAAGGTGTTGGCGGGAAACTACTTCGAGGAAGGCATCAAAAAATGAATACCCCGGTTCACCACCTGCATTGAGAGGAATCGTGACTATGTTGAAAAATAGCTTACATATGTACTAATGTAACGAGGTAATTTTTTTGTTCAAATAAAAATTGTAACCTATAAAAATTCAGTACACTTGCTTACTGGACATGCCTCGTACATCAATTGTAGACAAAGAACGTGACAACAATCGAGTTTCCATAAGCGAGTCACTTCAAATATATAGTTTTAAAACAACATTAGGTGAGTACTGATAAATAATGGAGAGACAGAAACAAGTAAGCCATCGCAAATCCTTCCCCTCTGCACCCTAACAAGAGTATGTTGAAATAATCTGATGGATTTTAAGGATGTCTTTACACTGAGCTATCTAGAGTTGATAAAAAATCATTTAAATAAAGGTAGAAAAAGTTGGGAACGCTGGTCTACCCTCAAACGAAGCCCGATCATTAAATAAGGAAAATAGTCATCAATAACCAATCAAGCATTAGTCATTATTCTAACTTATTTTTTGATAGTATTTCTGACTTCCAATTCAGATAAAAGATTTCTGGTTCTCGTTCGAGACTGCGCTTCTACTGCTTCTATAGCCACAATCGGGAATCTCTCTCAAGTGGCAGTAGTTGACTTACCAAATTATTCCGGTTCATTAACTTCCCTCTGTGATAGCTCCACACTGAGTCAGTGTGTAAAACTGAATTTGCTCTGTGCAAATTTGTGTTGTCACACTGTCTGAAATATGCATCCTGAAGATGGGCGAACGCCCGAAACTGGTCGATGACCACAAAATGACAGCTAACCACGGAAAATGTCTCTGATGCTTTCCAGCTCTACTAACCAACCACCAAATGTTTAATAATGTTATACATAGAGCAAAAGACACTTCAAGTTTTGCACATATTTTAACATTTAAACAAAGCAAAGTTCTGTTTACATAAGCAATGCCAAGAAACAATATTCCATACAACACGTCGACTAGATCGATGGAATATAAGAGTGGATGTATGGAAAGACACTCGAAAATCTTAAGATTCCACAATACCTTACTGGGCAAGTTTCTGTTAGTGGATGCCATATAGGGGATAACGTACCATCCCGGCTCGTCAAAAAGAAATAGTTCGAAAAAGAAAATTAATTTAAGGACGTTAATGACCACAGTTGTCGTGCGCCAAACAAAAAAAAAGAAAAAAATTAGAAATAATTATCTAGTAATGTAAAAAAATGTAGAATCCATTTTTTTATGGATAAAGGGTCACGCCTCATTAATGGGTAATGAAGTGGCTGATCGCTTAGCTAAGGAGGCTGTTGTGGTAGGTGCAAATTGCGAATATCCTTGCCTCATTAGGGATGTCAAAATATTTTTTAAAAAACATCTTATCAAGAATGGCAAATTGAATATGATAAGAGTAAAGAAACCGTTACTATTCAACTATTCAGCCTAACAAACCGATTAGACCATGGTACCTTATAGAAAACGAGCCCCGACATTTTTATACAGTAATGATCGGCTAAAGAACGGAACATAATAGAGCACCAAGCCATATGTATAGAATAGGCTTACAAGATAGGCTGGAATGCCGGTGTGGCGAGAGAGACACCCCTGATGCCAACCATCTACTGCTAGATTGTGTATATACCAACAATGGTAGGGATAAAATTTGAGATGTAATCCTAGAAATAGGGATAGACCTGCCGACTAACCTAGAGACGTTATTAGTAAATGGTGACAGAGATTTGATGAAAACAATATACACCCACATAAAAAATAATTCAATATTAATTTAATAGATTGGATCACTATTATATATATATATATAAAATGAGTGGCTAATCTGCAAGTTTAGAAGGTCAAAAAAATGTAGAATTACTCCAAAACGTAATTTATTGTGGTGGTTGGTTCCGCAGAGCTGGAAAGCATCAGAGACATTTTCCGAGGTAGACATTTTCCAAATTTAGTTTACAACACTCTGAAAGTGTGAAAACTAAATTTGCTCTGTGCAAGTCTATGTTGTCACACTGTCTGAAAAAGCGCATCCTGAAGAGTGGGCGAACGCCCGAAACCGGTCGATGACCACAAAATGAAGCAGGCTACCACGGAAAATGTCTCTGAAACGTTATTTATGTTACCTATTTCTCCTTAGTGATGTTTCAATTTTTAAAGAACCAAAAAGTGCAATACTTTGAAGAAAAAAAAAATTGGTTTGAAACACTCACACAACTTTCTCTTACGTCAGTTTTCAAAATTGTAATTGACAAATTTTATAGTTACTGTATATCAAATTTAATAAAATTCGTCGGCGTTTTTAATGGTGAAAATTGCAAATATTGACAAATACTTTCTAGTTAAAAATCAATTCCAATCATCCGATTTTTTTTTTTTAAACTCGGAATTTCAACAACACATTTAATTCTAATTAATATTATTTAGATGATAGAATTGTGTAATAAACTGATATAGCACTTTAGAGGAAACCATAACCCCACACTTCCCCTAAAAGTATCCTTATATGAATTTTTCCAGAGAAATGTTACAAATAAAGGTTGTAGCACTTTGTATGTGTAGTTCATGTAATCATGTCTAAAAAAAAAATCGTTGGAGCCATTATACGAGAAAATCGCAAAAAAGCATAAAAACCAACTAGTAAAGAAGTAGGTACTTCCGGTTGAGGAATTTTGACAGATACCAACTGTCGGATCCCAATGGGGATACCTAAACGGAATATCAAGTTTGAATATTCTTCGGTTTTGGGCTATGCTGTTCTTATACATACATACACATAGACCATTTTCGAAAAACCACTTTTTTTGGGGACTTGAGGGACCTCAAAACGGATATTTCCGGTGAAAACTGGTATATTGAAAATCTGACACGATTACAATACTTTCTTCTTACTAGGGGGTGAGAAAGTAAAAACAATCTGGCCTTAGCCATGTATTAGGAACCCCTTCCTAATCTATATTTATAGCAGAACATCATTATTCCATAGATATAGAATTGAGTTTCTAAATCTTTTTTTATAATACGAATATTTTTTAGAAATTGTAATTATGAAACGGAACATAACAATTTAAATACACTTACAATGTAAAAGCAATGGAAATGTAAACAATCAGATAGAAAGTAAAAACAGCGAGTTACAAAAACAATAACAAAAACTAAAGATATATTAAAAAAACAAAATAATAATAGCAGAAATAACTACATTTCGTGGCATATTTTATAACAATTAACAGTAAAATAAACTTTGACCCTTGTAATAGGCAGTAAATATAAATACTATGATATTTCTATAATGTAAAAGTTCCTAAATGTTATTTCTTTTTTATTGTTCTTGTTACCAGATTGTTATTTCTAAAGATATTGTTGTAAAATAATATAACTCAATTAATTTAATAATTTCAGATATTTGGAGGAATCTTATGGCATTGTCTAACTCATTCACTACATTATCTATAACTTAATTAAATATTTATTTCTGTGGCCGTGATAAATTGGGCAGGTAATTTAAAAAAAAATGATATAACTTTTCAGGAGTTTGAAGGTTGCATATTAAGCAATGATCGTCAACATGAAATTTATATGATATATCATTGTAAACGCTAGGTGCCTTTTTGTGGTCCCGAGCCAGCCCGGGACCTAAGTCTATATGGCTTTTATCCACCCAATTCCCCCCCCCCCCCAATTAAAACCCCCTATCCTCCCCCGGTAATCTGCCGGTGTGTCTACAGTATCCTAACAAATCTTTCAGCTCCAATCTCCCAGGCAATCCTGCGTGAGTGATGCCCTCCCAAATACATGAAATCTGGTACCAACGAAATGGGGGATACTGATATAAATAGTAATACACAGTTTCCCTAACTCCATCATCACAGTTCTGATATATGATACTAGACGTCCTCCTTATTTTATGCAAATGACTATCCACCCACAAAATCCAGTCACTATACCCACCAAGGTCCTCAGTTCTATTCTACTAAGGGACAGAAGGTAGTCTGACACTCCCTGCTTGGTCCCTTTGATAAATCTTTTAGCCTGGAGTCCTCCCAGCATTTCTCCAAAACTCTCCTCTCCCAAAGTCTGATCTGACTATCACAGAACCTCTTAGTGACGGCACGGGCTGGCTCGGGACCACCAAAAAGGTAAGGAGGATCCCTTCCTAGCCAGCCGATCCGCCCTCTCATTGCCCTCTATTCACGCATGTCCGGTTACCCAGTAGAGCTGCACTTTTCCCCTCTGAGCTAAGGTATTAATCCTTCTCCTACATTCTCCCACCAATTTAGAACTCCAACACGGCTTGCTCAAAGCTCTCAGTGCGGCCCGACTGACTATCAGAGAATAACCACACAACCTCTTTAACCTCCCCCTGCCATTCCCCCCCACAAGGCAGCAGCATTCAATACTACCAAAAATCTCAGACTGAAAAACTGAGTGGCCATACCACCCAAGGCCACAGATCTCCCCCAATCTAAATCCTGCAACCATGTTCCCGCTTCTTACAGACCAGTTTCCTTCTGTCTAAAGCCATCTAGCTCACTTATTTAATCTTAGTTTAGATATTTGGGCTCTGTGTTAAACAAATTTTTTATCAAGGCATCCTGATGATGGGGAACGCCCGAAATCGCTCGAAAAGACATTATGAGGCTATCACAGAATATATTCTCTGATGCTCAAATATTATATCACTATCCTTTCTGATAAATGTGCAGCGCAGGACGTTATACTGAATTGGCACTTTAGAAGAATACTTTACAAATCACAGAATTATTTTCATTAATGAAAATCATATTTCCAAAAAAATTTAGTGAAAAACAATTACAATGACTTTCTTCTCTTGATGCAGGTTTACATAAATTTTTTGAATTTTTCTATAAAATTGGATTGAGTAGGATTCAATAATTTAGTCGATGGGAGAACCTAAACTCGTTACTCTCCAGAATATGCCTAAAAGCAATTTCAAATTGGTCTAT
>JAAEAF010006943.1:0-27164 GCA_011037195.1 Triatoma infestans
AATTCTAATTATCAGGCACTGTATATTCCATTCTTTAATTTCTGTCGGATGTATTGTCATATAAAAAAATAAAGTCCAGCTTCATGTTCTCAAGATAATTTATGCGGTATATGTTCAAAAAACCAGCTGGCAGCATTAACAGCAAAATCTATCAGATGAGGCACTTTAACCAAACCGTGATTGTCTTCATAAACAATAGCTCTGAAAAATAAATTTCAAAAATAAATAGAATATATTAAGCCATATGATATTTATATATACAGTAAAGTAATGTTTACATTCAGGTGGGCTTTACGTCTAATTACCGATCTGGTGTCGTAAATGAGGTGCATAGCAAACATTTTATTATATATGACGCAGATCAATACATCAAACATTATATTATATACACCCATCCATTTGCCAAATTCCTTGCCAAGTGGTTGCCAAATGGCAAGTAAAGATATACCACCAACACATCAAGTGTCAGTACTGAGTTAGTTTTCATTGGGAGAAGCGGGAGCCCAAAAATATTTCTTTTATACATTTTTCTAAATAATTAACAAATCTGATATAAATTTGTTAAAATTGTTTTCTCCAATTTTTTTTTTTACATTTTTCATTTTCCAATCGCCCTATTTTCTTCAAATTTGGAATTAATACTGAAAAACATTTAAATGCTCTCAATTTTAGCGATATGGAAAATGTATAGTATCTTAAAATGGCATATAAAGATAAGTTCTCTTGACCTCTCTAAATAAATTTACCTCGCTAAAGGAGGCCTGAGCAAGAAATGGAACGACAGGCTCAAGGAGGCAGTTAGATAGCGTAATTGGAGCAAATGCTTCCTAAAAAAGGAAAAGAATCTAACATTGCTTAAGTTTCCTCATAACGTCCAAAAAAAAATACTTAATTCTGGCAAATCATTAATACTAAAATAAAAAATTAAATTTTAAAACTGTTTGAGAATATAAACGTATTCTCGAATAGATTCTATAAATTTACCTAGTTTTAATATTTCTAGCCTTTAAAGCGTGGAAATAATCGAGTCCTTGTGACATTGGTACTCTGAGATCCTTTTTGCCTAAAAGAAAAAGAACTGGAGCAGTGACATTGTCTACATGAGCTATTGGAGATTTCGAGCGCATTGCTTCATGTTCCTCCGCACTTAGTTCGTATTTCATAGGGCTATAATCAAACCCACTTTCAACTAATGCCCTGTAACAAACAAAACATCATTTAAATATCTGTAATTCCAACAGTAAATAGAAATTAGAAGAGACAACTTTCTTTTAATAATAATACAACAGAATCGATATATATATATGTATATATATATCACATACCCGTTATATTTCTGCTGAACGGATATTCAAAGACGAAAACTAGTAATTATTCGCTGTTGGGCATCTTCACAAATATAAACAATTTGTTATGGTTGGTTCCACAGAGCTGGAAAGCATCAGAGATATTTTCCGTGATAGCTTGCTTCTTTTTGTGGTCATCGACCGGTTTCGGGCGTTCGCCCATCATCAGGATGTATTTGTCAAATAGTGTGATAACATAGATTTGCACAGAGCAAATTTAGTAGGTACACCCGAAAATATCTCTGATGATAAATAATTTGGATTGCCAATAAAGAAAACGTTGGCTTCTTGACTAATGCTAAATGCTCTTAATTATTTCTTCCATTTATCAAATAAATTTTGTTCTTCTTTTGTTGCAGAATGCACTTTATTCACTTTCAAAGTCTGCATGGACATATCTGTGCTATCTGATGAAATAAAGCTATCAAATCGCAGAAACAATATTTTCCCATTAGATTAGTATGTAATACATACAGTTTAACAGAAATCCTTAGATCTTCAAGATAAACTCGGAAACGTTATATTTCTTTCCTTGTCCTATTCATTTCCTATCCATTTTAAAAGATGACGATGCAGTGTTTTCTTAAAGCAAAGACATATACTTCAAAAGCATAAATATAATGAATACCTAAAATATCTTATTAGGAATTATGTTTATATAACAATCTTATTTCAATTGCAACATTATTTAAAAAATATATACATAGGTAAATTACACTCTCAACTTTTTTATGCAATAAAAGCATAAAAAAGTTCAAAAGTATACTTTTAATCATGATTTTCAAATCGACAGGCCTTCAAATTACAATGAGATATTTTACGGCAATGGCCAGAGGAGTTATTTAAAGAAATATTATTCTTTGTTGCTCTAAGTTTCGGGTACCATTTCCATCTCAACGTACACTCCTCTCCTATACTACAGAGCTCCTGAAGAAGGGCACCAACAGTACCTGAAACGTAGAGCAACAAATAATTCTTTTTTCTTTAAAAAACTCCTCTGGTCATTGCCGTATAAACATCTCATTATACTTTTATCACTTGTATGAAAACTACTAATTTCCAACTTTATTCAACTAATTCTGGGCTAGAAATAAAACTATATTTCGGTAAACGTTCAATCCCGATATTATCTTCTTTTTTTTTGTAAGATACTACAGATTATGAAAAACGATTTTTTCAAAAAGTTTTTGCACACATATCGATCTAGGACAGATCTACGACCTCAAAATCCATCAATTCTGTCACGCCATCTTATTCGAGCCTTCCCCCTCTCTTCCACAGCCTGAATGACAAATGAAGGAACCTCTTGACGATTCTATCGGATCAAATGGATTAACACTTTATTTGTCTTTTCTAATATGGCCAAGTGAATCCAGATTGGCCTTAAGACATCTTACATTCTGAGTCTTTATTCTTCCAGAAAATCCATCCTCGAGCCCAAGTTTCACTCCCATAAAACTACAACAGTTCTTAAAAAAAGTTAACCGTAATAAAAGGACTTATTGGTATTCATGCAGCGTAGCATTACATGGCTATGAACGTTTTGACCAGCCCTCTGTCTTGTAATTCTTTATTTTTTCCAATCCTGCCAAATATTAAAATAGATTAATCATATTTTCTATTCCGTATGCTCTACATCGGGAGCAAATTCTAAATGTTGGCTCACTAAATCGTAGACAATGTTACCGAGGCAATTATGGAATGCTCTCTTCGCCTACTCTAATATTAAACAGAAATTACCTTACATAATTTAACGACATCTTACTTTAAATTAGATTTAAGCATTTAAATGTTATTGCTATGATAAAAGATTAATTAAACATAAAAAAAAAAATAGTAAAAGTGCGACAGCTAAGTTAAAAATTAATTTATCATTGCGAATAATCTTAACTATATTACACGTAAGAATAGCTATCAACAGTCTTTAAAAACTTTCATGTTTAAAACTTGAATTTTGAAGTTTGGTTCCGTTGGCAAACAGCAGATATGAAAAAGCATAGGACTAGGAATTTTGCCACTCCTATGTTTTGATTTTTGCAAGTATTCATGCCGTAATTGATCTAAAACAGGCCACTTTCAATTAATTATACAAATCGGAGCACAACTTTGTAAACTTCTTAATTAAGAAAATGTATCAGTCACTACCGTTAAGGATAGGGGTAGTATAAGAAGGAAGAATAGTTACAGAATAGACTTTGTAAGTACGATTCTGATTAAAAAAAAGATTGATAGCAGATGAAGTTTTATGTTAATAAAGGCAATAATCAATAGCTTTAAATGGCTACTACACGGAAACAGCTTAGTGTTAATCAATAATTCCTGTTCAATGGTGGCGAAACTGCAAAAATAGTGAGTGAATTAAAACTTTCAGATTTACAACATATCATATTGCTTAGGCATCAGAGTACGGCTCTAAAACGAAGAATTTAGTGAGCCTTTTGTTCCTTTTAGCAAAATAGAGACATAAGTAGTTTACATCAGTGGACAAATTTGGTAATCTACATAGATCAGAAACCCTCTCTGAGAAATCCCTTTCTTAATATACAAATCAAGAAACTGCTAATAAATCTAAAATGGCAGCTGGTGTAGTCGATAATTAATTCCAGAATTAACAAAAGTTTTCCTCTTTCCAGTGTTTAATTTATGAAGCTATGGAATGACAAACATCAAATTAACACTAAGTTAAATAACATTTCAAGTTAATTTAGAAAATTAGTTTTCTCTCAGATTCTCACTTTAACGGTGTAGAACTGAGTAATCCAGGTAAAAGAGTGAATAAATAATTACAATCACAGTTATTTTTTTTTTTAACAACTAAATTTTTATTTCTAAAATAAGTAATAACAAACAATTTTCAAATCACGTTTTAAAGATCATTTTGTTAAAAGATTTGCAGCGCCTACAATCCCATAGGAGTATAATCCACCTTTAATGGACTCATGAGAAAAATGAAGTTTCAAAAATTTTAATCTTTTAGACATTTAGTAATAAATCCAAAAACGCCATAAATACATAAGAGAACTGCAGATAAACGAAACAAATCGGATGTTCCCATGTGTACGTCCATAATTCGGGAAAAATCGTTCATTAAGAAATTTTGGGAAAGACAAAGAAAAGGAAAACAAAATCTATTATAATAGACCTTTCCACCTCAAGCTCCTAGAGGGGGCAAACTAAGGAGCGTATCTAGATCTGGAAGGAGAAGTTAAAGAGGTCCAACCACCTATATAAAAGGTGCCTGATCATTCGTCTCTCTCTCTCTCATTTGAGTCCCATCAACCGTCAACAAACAACATACTTCTCACACCGTCACTCTGCCAGTCAGTCTGTCTAAAATATTACAGTGTGAAGTTCTTGCAACTGTTAAGTATTCGCGCTTAATACAAACAGTGTTCAGTAAATCTAACTTTACACAACCTAAGTTTCTCTTTTGTCCAACCCTCTAAAAACATCCACTACATCTATCATGCTAAAATTGCTTTTATTAAGAACTTGGTTCAAAAACGAACAAAAAAAATTTCTTCTTAACCATATCAAAGTGCACGGCGTTATGACCCCAGCAGCCAATGCCAAAGAAAGAAAAATGAAATGCACGAAACCTTAGAAAAATTTCAAGAGACAAGTAAATATCAAGTGATACAGAATAATAGGCAACAGCACATCTTTACAATACATGTGTTTACAATTCTTAATTTCAAAATTCCATATTTTTACTTTTCGTTTATTAGTTCTCAGGTTAGATATGTAGATGTCTTATAGTATTAAAACCAAATCTACTACTGCCAAAAAAAAAGTTGGTAACTCTCAAAGATAGTGAAGTGAGCGAAGTGTGAGTGTGTGTCTTTTAGTGAGCTAGAGTTATCTGTGGATACCCTAAACCCAAATGTCTAACAAAAGAGATTACACCATTTTGATATAAGTACAACAAAGGTTGGCAGAGACGTTCTTACATTATTAACACCAGCTAAAGTTACTGATTACCATTTCAGTTGAAAATCAATTGTTTCTTTTGCACAGCTTAAAACCTAGGATCTAGAGGCACTGAACATTCAACAATTCTCAATCTTTAGAAAACATTTTCTCGAGAAATAGTCTAAAATAAGTTTTGTTCTCGTAAAGATGAGAAAACCAAATGATTTGTGCTCTGATGAGCACTTGAACATTCACTTTTATTAAATGTTTGCATCCATGAAATGTTGAAATGAAGGTAACTTCAGATTTTTTTTTTAAATGACATGGGAGTGGCAATGACTTGTGATGATTAGTTCAAACTTGATTTTGATATGGTCATAAATCTTCTTATTTTATAAATTTGAATGCATTATCCTTCCAAGTTTTCTTCTGTTATTTGTATTTTGCTTTTGAAGAGCCCATCATTATCTTGCAGTCCATGTTCGTTGTTCTCCATATCATTTATATTATCTATCGGGCTGATATTACTGGGCAGTTATCGAAGTGATTTGCATCCGCTGGTCCTTTCAAGGGGTGCACAACGAATGAGGTATCATTTTATCTTTTGTATAAAAAGAAATTAATCAAATTCTGGAAGGATTTTTTTTTTATTACGTACCAGTCGGGTATGTCCGAAGTAGAGCTTAAGGGTGATATATATGCTACAGGATTTCTTGTTGCAACCGCTTTGTAATGAGACTGCAAGCAAACATATAAACAAACAAAAATACAACTACTACTCTAAAAAAAGATGAAGAGAGAGAGAGATAATAGAGAGACATGCTGCTCTTAACAGAGCGGCACTGTCAACATTACCAGCACACTTACCAGTCGGGGATGTCCGATACAGAGAATGAAGTCAGGTCAGTGACAGGATTGAGAGCAGTTACACAATGGTAGCTGGTCTGTAAAATATTTAATCAATAAGTGAACATTCTGGAGGGACCGATGAAGTGATTTATTAGAACATGCTCGCCTGATATGACGTTATCATGCAATTAACTAACTAGTGTAGCGCACACATTTCTAATGTTATTAGGAAAAAATAAATTAAAATTAAGACTTGAAAAAGCTTTTGTTTTTATTAAAAAAAATTTTTTTTTTATATATATACTTTTTAAAAGTTCATTGTATAGTTTTTAGTTTGTATGTTTTTTAAGGTAGAGATAAGTGGTACAACACACGCGATTCTAGACTCCTCTCTGACTGTGATTCCATGTGAAAAATATTAATTTACACGAGGCGGCCGAACTTATAGGTTTCCTCACAACTTGCAAATGACAAGATATTTCAATTTTTAATAATAATAATAATAATATAATAATGTCTATTTTTAATGCAGCAACATACAAAAAAAATATACCTCCTAGAAAAACATGATTGGGACATCTTCCGAGGAATTTAGAGCCCAGTCCTAGAACGAAGTTAAATGTCCAATAAGAACGGATTTGGAATCTGATCTGATAGATCTGATATGTTTCTTTGAAATTTCAATTTTTTTTTGTCAATTTACTTTAGATAGGGCGCAAGAATTTTGTTTTTGAGAGTTGCAGAAGCCTAAGGCAAAGTCAACGTTTTGTACTTTCTCTTATTTTCAATAATGGAAAGATATAATTTTGCTAGCAATTCTAATCCATTATTTTTTTATTTTTACTCTTGATAAAAGAAAGTATTAAGATAATATAAAATTTTCTACTTTGAATTTTGTGTGTTTTGAGGTTCCCCAAAATTAAAAACAATCTTCAGACAATCCGTTTAGGAATTACCAAAGGATGCAGCGTCTCTAGCAATTTTCTTCCAAGTCTATTTACGATTCATGCAAAAGAACTTAGCTTTTATTTGAAACATTTTTTCAAAACAAAAATATATTTTGTGAGGGAACTCAAACTGGAAAACTTCAAGTTTGTGAAACCATTTCACATATAACATTCTAAAACTTCATTTTGTAACTTTAAAACATTGTTGAAAATAAAATTATGTTAATTTTTGTAAATATTCTGAAGTGCAAGCTAAGCTATTATTAATTTTTTGTACTTGCATTGGACAGCTGGCTTTTGTGGGTCTCATTACAGATTAGGAGTCTTGCATTTAATGGTTTGACACTACTGACTACTGGACTACTTCATAATAGTGTCTTATACTACTGGTAGTAAGCACTGTTAGTAACGGATATCTGTATTTAAAATTTTGGGATAAATTTGTTCAAAAAATAATTTTTTCATCAAACTAGTGGGGAGCCACTGTCTCATGGACAGGCGGGTCTGAGCCGGGATTGGCTACCCCGGCAACCGTAGATTGTAAGTATATAAGATGTGTAACTATTGTTAATTTAGGTTAATTATTGAGGGGAGAATTGGTATGAATGTAAGAATAGGTATGTTTGTATTTATTTGTATGCGTGAAATATGAATGCATATATTTAGTAATTAATATAAATTGTGATATGAAGTTGTAAATGTGCATATTATGCTGGATATCGGCAATTGTGAAGAAGTAATATGCACCATTATGGCTTATGGCGAAGACTAATGCCAAAAAAAAAAGAAGAGAAAACCTCAAACTAAAGTGATTCAATTTTTACAGGGACGCTCGTAATTATTACAATTAACTGTAGTAATGGGAAAAAATTAACAAAAGGATATTATACTTATCTTATGGAATAATTTCAATTAAAAGTATTTAAATACAGGTTATACCTAACAAAACTTCAACTATGTCTGTGATTTTAGAACCGGAAAAATTTACAAAGTTTGGTAGTTTTGATTAGGGATAATACATTTACAAAATCATAGGGGGGATATATATATATATTCACAGGAAAGTTATGAAGAGTGAAAGGACACCTCCGTCCTGGTAAGTATCAAAATAATGCGTGGACATATTTACAAATAAAGAAATAATCACCATTAAAATAATGTTATAAAATTACTAAATCAATTGACATTACAGCAATACTTTCTTATAACTTAAACATCGCTAAAATATCTCATAAAAATATAATTATGTATAAAGAAATATTGATTTCTACAAAATTTCTTATCATCAATTATTTTATAAATTAATAGCGCAGTATAAAAGTGTATAAAGGAAAAAAAAAATCAAAATAGCAAAAGTTAACTACTTTTATGTGATAGACAATAGCGAATGTTAAGTAGCTACCACCTTTAAAATTATCAAAATGCTTAAATAAAACTAAAGCAATAAATGCGTTAAATAGCATGCACAAAACAATCTGGCAACATTAGGGACAAAAATTTGTTCATCACAAGATTTCTTTAAAACTATTTAAGTATACATTTCGATACATTACTAAAAAGTTTTAATAATATACATATTGCTATAAACAAAATCATTTAGAAAGCAAAATATCTTCTGGAAATGGAGGTAACTTAGAAACTCGTAAAAAATGCCATTGTTGTCATGATTGTCATTTAGAGCAGCCATCGATCTCAGCCAACATTCTCAGCAGTGCTTTGTAATGCAGTATCATAATGCAAATACATGGTAATCTTTTAATCAGAAAATTATTTTTATGGGAGAAAAAAAAGTAAAAAATATGGTGTAAAACCCTCACGACTTTCTCTATTTTCCTCTTAATACGGAAAGAGTCATATATAAAATGACAAATTTTCTTAAATTTTCACATTTAGCACTTATGTCCAAACATAAATATATAGGTGGTGGGGGATACATGTCAATCTGCCAAAAGAGAGGCAGGTAGGAAATGGATTACATTGTGGCGAGGCACCAATAATATTGAACACATTTGAATTTTAACGCCTCACATTCCTAGAAACAATTTTGTTTTTAGAGAAATGTTACAAATAAAACTGTTAAGTTTATTTCTGTGCAGTTAGTATTTCAAGTAAAAAAAAATCGTTGTGGTCGTTTCCGAGAAAATTCCAAAAACTCAAAAATAACCTATTCACTAAACTCGCACTTCCGGTTAACAGATTTCCTTCTAATTTGGAATTCTATCAATGCTGCCAATGTGTATTAATATTATTGTAGTTGATAAAACTATACATTATACTGAAGTGGCACTTTAGAGGAAAGCATAGCATAACGCTACTATTCCCCCAGAAATTAATTTTCCCGGAAAAATGTTTCAAATAAAAGTGATAGGTATTTATGTGTGAACATTGTATACCAAGTTTAAAGAAAATCACTGGAACCGTTTTCGAGAACATCACGAAAAACTAAAAACAAAAAATTCATTAATGTTGCATTTACGGTTGATGAAGTTTGCTCGAAATCTTCGTGTTTGATGCGGTGATAGTGATTAAATGAAATATCAAGTTTGAGCTCCCTGCGGCTTTTCGTTATTGAGATATTCTGTTACAAACACACACACCCACACAGAATATTCGCTAAAAATATTTTTTTAGTACTGAAGGGACATCAAAACACGTACTTCCGGTGAAAACTCAATTTCGAAAATCTGGCACGATCGCAATACATCCTCTTATTATGAGCAAGAGAAGGTAAAATATAATAAATAAAATAATCACATTTTATTTTGAATTTTAAGCCTCTTATTTCAGCTGCATTGTACAAATCGTTCGTTTGTTTTCTTCTTCCTGCTGTAAGAAGACGAAGATCTGCAATCATGTCAAATTTTCGAAAGTGAATATTTCCCAAAAATTCACGTTTTGAGGTCCACGTGAGAAATACCTCCTGATTGGTGTGTGTTGTGTGTGAACAAAATAACTCAAAACTAAAAAAATCTGGCCTGAAACACTCACACGACTTTCTCTTACTGCAGTCTACATCGTCATACTTGACAAATTTCCTTCAAACTTATTTTTATTAAATGTTCACTTGTCTTCATATTATATAATGGGAAAATTTAATAAAATGTCTTTTTTGAGGAAACACAATCACCCCTCGTCTAAAATGTCTTTAAATGAACATTCTCCAGAAAAAAGTATTCAAAAAATAGTTAGTTGTAGGTCTCTGTATTCATAGTTAGTATACCAAATGTAATGAAATCCATCGGTGTTTTAATGGAGTAAAACCTAAGTGAAAAATCTTCAGTTCAAACGCACTTCCGGCCAAACGATTTTTTCAAAAAATTGTTAAACTATAGTTTCATAGTAATTTTGTTATCATATTTAATCCTAATTAATATTTATTTAGATGATGGAATTGTATTATTTAGAAAATAACTTGAAAAATATAATAAAACAATACATACATTTAACAAATTGAGATCTTTTACTAAAACATGCATTAATGTTAAGTGAGAGAAATTTATTGGTCTATTAAAGAAATGTATTAGATAAGAAATAGTATGATACATGCAAATATATTAAACTGTGTATATATGGCCTTCTTTACTAAATCTTTCTGGTTAATGCAATATTATGCAATAAAATAAAAAACAAAACAAAAAAACAGTGAACTAACCGGGTACTGTCCAGCCAAATGTAATACAATAAAACCACCATGGGAGCCACCAAAGAGTACAGTCTTGGCAGGATCAAGTTGTGAACCATATTTATGCAAAACATGCAAAGCTGCCTGGTGGACATCTTCTATATCACTGGAACCCACTCTTCCTAGTAGCCAATCTACAGATGACTGTCCAGCTCCAATAGAACCACGGTAATTTATCATAAGTATTGCAAAACCTAAAACACGAATAGCATCTTAGAAAGAATTAATTAGTACAAAAAAAAACACTTAACATTTTAAAGAACACATTAAGCAGAAATACTGCATGATTTTTTATAGACTATTACTTTCTCTTAATCCTGGTCAAATTTTTTAAATTGTTTTCAACAGAAATATATGTTTTGACGTCCCCAGATAAGAAAAAAATGTTTTTAAGGAATAATCGGTATGTATATATGTTTTGTTGTTGTTTTTTTTAAATTAAATATTTTTATTTATAGATCTTTCAGGTCGCATTGCAATATTCCCCTACTACAATCTACAATATCTTTATTTGCACCATGCTTGTATTATGCAAGCATATTTGCACTATGTAAAATATCATCAATGTAATAAATGCAATAAAAAATAAATTTCAAGAAAAAATACTGCTAAAAGTAACAAAATAATTTAAATAATTTGAAATAGGTATTTAAACTAGAAAATAAAGAAGAATAGAATCAAGTCACATAAGAAATTTGTGAACTTTAAAAAGTGATCATAGTATTTGGAATTTAGTGGTTAGTGACGTCGAGATGAAGGCCAACAGAATGACTGTTTAAATTAATGGAGTTTTAATGGCATTAAGTACTGGACCGTTCAATATTATATGTTCAAAATTTTGGATTGATTTTAATAGACATGTAGGATCATCTATGATTTTTAAATCGGTGTCAGAGGCTCGTTTAAGAGGTTTACTTAAGAAGGTTTAACTTCCGTATACACTCAACACCTAAATCACCTTAGATGATTGCCTGATGTTCATTCTCCGCAGAAGTGCAATAATTTAGGAAAGGAGAACTTAGTATGGGTTTTTGTGGTAGAAAGTCATAATTGGTTCCATTCAGATATAGATGAATCTTGCACTTTGCGAATAATAAATGATAAGGGTACTCTCTATAATTCACAGGAAAAGTTGTGGATTTAAGCTGTGTGTGTTTTAACAAAAAAAACTTAAAAACGGAAACCGAGGGAATTTTAAACTTTGTATTTCGTCTAGGTACTACCATCTTATCTGACACGGGGCTTTCGAGCAAAATAATTTTACCAATTTTTTTTTTTCAGTTTTTTTGCGGTTTTCTTTAAATTTCATATACCATCTACCTACAGTCACTTTTATTTGAAAATTTCTCGGGGAAACTGATTTTTTGGGGGTTCTGAGGGAACTGTTGCGTTATGCTTTGTTCTAAAGTATCAATTTGTAAACATAATACATATTAATATGCACTGATAGAAGTGCAAATTTGAAGAAAATCTGTTAACCGGAAGTTTTTGAATTTTCTCAAAAAGATTATAATGATTTTCTTTAAACTTGGAATGCTCCTTGCAAAGAAAAAATTTTTATTTTAAGAAATTGCCAAAACATCGGTTATAGGTTTTTTGGAAAAATCCCCTGAAAGTTCAAACGTTTAGGTATCACCATGGAATCCGAAAGTAGATTAGATTAGAAGCGGGGGGGGGGGAGCTTGTTCCACTGCGACCTGCAAATCTAGGTCTATTGTGGATCCCCTTAAATTACAGCACAACCCCCAGCTTTGCCCTCCTGATCAATCCTAGCAAAGCTGAGAGCGGCTCCGTCATGAAGCTTCTAGCTTCGGGATTGCCTGTCCCCAATTGAAGAAACCTAATCCTCGCCAGGCCGGCGCACTCACAAAGGATGTGCGCCGGGGTTTCCTCCTCTACCTTGCAGAATCGGCATACCGCACTATCCGCAAGTTGTAGGTGGTGCATGTGTCTATTCAGCCTACAATGCCCTGTTAGTAGACCCACAATTAACCTTATATCCCTTCGGGTCTGGCTCAGTAGGTCTCTGGTAAATTTAGGCAAATGTCTTTTGATGAAGAGCTTTGCCTGCCTCTGTCCTGGTGTTCTCTCCCACCAACGCAGACGCTGTTCTTCTATCCAACCCCTGATAGAAGTTTGAATGAGGCTCCTGGACAAGCCGCAGAAGGGTTCGGGGCCTATAAAGGTATCCTGCGAACCCTCCCTCGCTAGGGCATCCGCCCTCTCATTGCCCAGAAACCTTGCTAGTCCCGTCACTCAGGCGAATGTCAACTTGTTCCGAGCACCCACCTCGGTTCGGCTGTCCCACACCAGTCTTGAGACCTAATCCAAAAGTAAGTTATCTGTCAAAATTCTTCAACCGAAAGTACCACATTACTGAATTTTCCCCCCCCACTTTTTTGCGATTTATTATACACTTTAAACTTACAATTTATTATACACTTTATTTAGAGCTACAATTTTTATTTGTAACATTTCACCGGAAAAATTCATTTAAGGTGAGTTCTGGAAGAAGGGCAGGGTTATGTTTTCATCTAAAGTGCTATTTTAGTTTATATACAATTCTATCAAATAAAAAATTGGCTGCGGTGCCTGGGTTGGAGTCCCCTCCCCCGATATAATCTAATCTAATCTTAATTAGAATTAAATATGGGGTTAAAATTCTAGGTTTGAAAAGATCAGTGATCGGAAGTGTGTTTTACTGAAATTATTTCAGTTTTCTACAATTTTATCCATAAAAACACCGACAGATTTCATTAAATTTGTTAGACTAAGTATGAATACAGACCAATCACTTTTGTTGAGAACCTTTTTCCGAGAAAGTTCAGCCACAGAAGTTTTGGGGAAGGGAAACTCAACGGTTTCCTCCCAAAGTCATTTTATTAAGTTTAGATTCTCCAATTGATATAAAATTGAAGATAAGCAAATATTTAATAAAAATTACAAGTTTGAAGACAATTTGTCACTTAAATCATGTACACTGCAGTAAGAGAATGTCGTGTGAGTGTTTCTCACCAGATTTTATTTTTTCGACATAAAAATGAATGTTTCTCTGTACATAATTTAGACGGCTTTAGGGTGACTACCTTCAACATTGTTAATACTGTCGATGCAAATAATAGAAATATAAACATCTAGGTAAAAGATACAAACTACTTTATTAAAAAAACTCTTCACATTATTAAAAAATGATCTCGTTAATAAAAATGGAAGTTCAAGTCTAGATAGTTGATCATATCTTACCAAGTTGTGCAAAGAAATTACAGAGCAGGGAGTATGCATTAGCAGTTGCTGAATGAGGTCCTCCATGAGGCCACACAATCAAAGGCAATTCTTTCACATCGCTATCTAGAGGAGGTCCAAAATATACCGCGCTGTAGTCTCCTAGAAACAGTAAATAATATTATAGAAGTAGTAGTCCTAAAATAAATATGAATATATTTATGATTAGCTTATTTTAAATTTATGTTAAAAATGCAATTTAAACTTTATGTGCTGATACTAACTGACTAAATCAGTAGTGCGGCTGGCTTTAAGTCTGATCACATCAACATGGTAGCCTTCGGCAATTGGTGAATGTGGCAATAATGTTATCCACTCCTTCACTCCTGATGTATCAGCACCGCCCAGCAATAATGATGGCGTTAGACCCATTGAAGATCTCCAACAAAGTACAAGATCTCGGGATACATCCAAAACTATTTCACTAAAAGTTTCCTCAGAACTTTGTGTGCCAGATATATCAATCACATTTCCATTATCTGCAAAAATAAGTTAATTATTAATATTACGATGATTAAAAAAGCAAGGTAAAATTTTTTAAGGGCAAAATATCGTTAAAATATCATAATTTCGTAATGAAAATTTGAGCAATTCCACTATGATTGAATGATCACATTCCGATCAGAAATTTCTTGAGAAATCAAGAAGATGCTCAACGCTTCCCGTCATATATTACTAAGTATTACTGTTCTATTTTTATAATAAATTGATCAGTATATTTTTTCCCTTTAGTAATAATAATTTGGTAACATTTGAAATGTATGCCTCAGTCGGCAAGAGGCGGATGCAGAATTGCTTTTCTTGCTCAGCATCAACTTTTAGCGTCTTTAAAAATGCAATAAGACCTCACTCCTGAAGAAAAACTGTTATGTTCGACCTTATGTTTTGCCAAAATTTCGAAGGAGTACATGCCCTGTTTCAATTCCCGGGACCGGCCACTCAAGTTGGCCAACAATTAAGGTGCGGCTCTTGGTTGAAACTATAAATGCAGTAGCAGCTTCAGTAAATTCAACCTCAATTCATGATCCGAAAAAATGTGTACTAGCTGGATCCTTGTCGGAAAGCAATTCACAAGCGACATTCGAAGGAAACAGGATACCGTATTTCCAGTAAATGGTCCTGTAGCCCCCCCCCAAACAGATAAAAAAATGAAATCAATAGCTTTTTAATCTGTCATACCAGTATCAATTGCAAATGTTCTAACACTTGCTCGTTGCGGAGTAGATACTAAAAGTGTTTTGCTATCTGACAACCAGGGTCGATTCAAAGTAAGGCAATATAAACCATAGAATAGATCTCCACTTTTAGTTTTTATCTCCTTATCAATAATATCAACGACTGTTGATTTCTATAAAAAAAAAAAAATGAAAAAAAATTAAAAATCTTCATTCATAAAATTAAGACTGCAATAAGAAAACTGTCCATTGGTAATATTATTTACCTTTTTCAAATCCCATTCATATTTCACAATTCGATGACAAGCATGATGTGGTCCATTTATATCCCTTTCAAGCCAAACAAGTTTGCTCTTATCAGGAGCAAAGACAGGACTTCTTACTGCGCGACCATCATCACTCAATTTTCCTATAATGAATACAAATATATTATTATAGTATACAATTTTTAGCACATTACCATCCAGTTTCAGGAGATAAATAGAGAAATTTCGATCGAGAGGGCTTATATGACATTTTAATTTATAAGGAGCTAAATAGTTCTTTTATTCACTTAGCATCCTCTAATAATTAGGTATAATAAATAAAAATCTATGCGAAACAATCACACGCCTTTCGCTATTACAACTGCCATGTCCATCAGAAAAGTTTTTACAACGAACATTTAAAATTCATCCAATACTTCATAATGTTATGAAGATGAGGTGAACTACAACATTATAAGTGACGTATCAAAGTAAAGCTTACTGTGGGCCCCAGAACATCCTTAAAATCAATTTTCCCTAAGTTGTATTTCAAATAAAAGTGAAGATGCATGTGATGACACATTCGCTCAATCAGTTTCGTAGGAAAACAGCTTAAGAAATCTTAGCTTTAAGTGGATTTTTTATTTTTATTTTTGAGCTGGTATTAAAAAATAAGATAAGAAATCTAGTTAAAGTAGTATGGACATTTGTCAGATGTCTAATCGGAGGAAAACGGCCACCTTAGAAACAAAAGTGGAAGGAAGGTGGCGGGGAAAGATGTCTTAGTCTCAATAAAGATTTTTTAAGAGAGACATTTAGAAAGAAAGATTTGGATTGAAGGAGAAGAAAACAATTCAACAAAAGTTTATAAGAATAGGCAAAATAATAACTACTCATGCAAACTGACGTATTTCTTTGGTGCCATTCACGTCCCTTATGTGCACGATATATGATTTTCTGTTAGTACAATAGACTAAGCCAAGTCTTCGAGGTGCGTTGTTCCAAGCCACACAAACAATACTAGCTCCATCAGGTGCCCAAACTGCCTGTCCAAATGACCACTTATCTTCAGCTTCCGATCCATCACAGGCATCAGTACTTATCACTTCTATTGCTTCAGTTTCTATATCGCATATAGCTACGACTGGTTGGCTTTTACCAACTAGAGTTTCACCCCAGTCTTCAACAAAATCATATTCAGTACCCTGCAAAAAGGATAAACAAACAAATTTTTATTTATTTAATAAAATAATATTAATAAATTATAATTTGGGACACTTACAACGATGGCTTCTGAAGACTTCTTAGAACCTGGGCCAAGAAACGGTTCAGATTTTGGTGTTTTTTTTTCTGCTACATATAAAAGCTTTGTCTCACAAGGGGACCACTCTAGGCAACCAAACTCTCCTAATAGAAATGAGGCTTTATCCAGATTAATGTAGTAAAACAATTACATCAATTATGAAAAATTAATACCTGAATCATGTCTAAACTATATATATATATATATATTTTTTTTTATTGCTCATAAAATATAATTTTTTAGCAAGAGCTGAATACATTATAAAACATATACATAATAAAATAACATCAGACTTCAAAAAACAAGAAGAAAATTTTACAAAAGATCAAGTTTAACCAAATTAAAAAAAAAAAAATTTACCTTTAAGAATGGAAAATAAAAGCCAAAAAATAATGAAATAAAATTAACAAGCTGTCACACTTTCAGCATGTATTAAAAAATATGAATAAACAGAGATATGCCTCTAGGGAAGATTTAACAAAACATTTCTTAATTTGAGGGCCTTAGAAATATAATAGAAAATTTTATTGATTTTAGAGACTGACTCTGGTACCAACAAGTTACAAAATATTAAATTCATATCTAAGACGTCACTAACATATTCCGAAATATAGAGCTTCCGAAGATTATTAAATAAATTACATTCTAAAACAAAATGTTCCAAGCTATCCAAACTACCCGAATTACATAATGAGCAAATCGACTCTGGAGGGAACTTATAAGCTGTCCCACTATAAAAAAGCCTATTAACCTTCTTTCCCATTAACGCAACTGATAGAATATTCTAAGTTTATTTATATGTATATTAAATATTAAATACTCTTCTCCCAATCCTAGGGTACTTATATTTCTAAAATACATATTCTAATTAGAAGTCTCTGCCTTAGAGATATCTTTACATAATAGATTATTTCTACACGCTTCAATTAGGGAAGAGTAATTATCACAGAGCCGTTTTAAGTCTTGCGCCAACCAGACATCCTGTGCCCCAATCTCGAATAAATAAGAACTAAACTCAGTAACCCAATTAAAGGGCATCTTTTTGCTATCGCTTAGCTGCAAAAGTCTATCATAGCATATTCTGGGGAGGCGGTCATTACTCATAGCAAGTAGTTTCCTCCACCAGCCCAGCAGCCGTTTGAACACATTAAATTTTAGATGAATCCTACCAGATTCCAGGCGGACATAGAAATCAGGAATGGAACGCGGCAGATTCAAAAGAAGCTTAATAAAGCGGACCTGCGCCCTTTCAACTATTTCAGCATATGGAGGGGACCAAATTTCTGCACCATATAAAAGCACATTGACCACAAGACTATCAAACAATTGGACGCTTTATTGCCAGCTTTCACTTTTTACTGACTTGAGAATATCTAACACTGTTGGAATAGCCAAAGAACTTTTAGTTAAAAAATCTGAAGCAGATTTAGCAAATTTAGCTGAAGAGTAAAGCGGCACACCGAAATATGTAAAATTTCTTTGTACTTCAATCTCTAAGTTATTGAGAAAGAATTTCTTTAAATTTTTTAATCTACCTGCTCTTTTAAAAGGGACAGTTTTGTTATGTTGAAAATGTGGCTGGGTCCGCAATGCTGGATAACATCCGGTATTTTATCCGTCGTAGCATGCATATTAGTTTTGTTCCTGACCAGTTTCGGATATTCATCCATCGTCAGAGCAAATTCACCAAGTTCGTGTAGAGAGTTCACTTCAACAAAATGTTTCTGTAGACTCACACTTGTTAGTTGTATATATGTGGGAAGGTTATAAGGTTATGAACATACACATATAAGGTGACTCTCTACACGAACTTGGTGAATTTGCTCTGACGATGGATGAATATCCGAAACCGGTCAGTTTAAGTGGTTCTCTTTACAATAATCTTCAAGAATCTTAAGTTTCCTCTGTACATCGTGCCACGAGAAGCCAATAATTGCCAAATCGTCGGCATACAGTAATAATAACAGGTCGCGGAGATTGTTAAGATAAACTCCCTGTGCTCCTCTATTAGTAAAATACTCTACAATATTACAAAGGTACAGATGAATAATAGAGGGCTCAGAATTTCACCTTGGAGAACTCCAGACGTGACATCTATCATCTCAGATTGATCTGTGTTATTATCAACATACATTTTGCGGAATTATACAATTTTTTAATAATCCTGATCACCTTAGGATTCATGCCCAATTTAAATAATTTAGCCCACATTAGATCATGCGAAACACTATCAAAGGCACGGCGGAAATCTACGAATATCACATAAAGCTCCCTACCCTTTTATCTAAGATGGATATTTATCGCAGACGATATCACAAACACAGCATCACTGCATCCCCTTCCCTTCCGGAATCCCATCTGCTCCTCGGGTATGATTTTATTCTCCTCAGCCCAATTGCTCACTCTGTTATATAAAACTTGTGTAAAAATTTAGTTAATGAGTTCACTAAAGCTATTCCGCGATAATTAAAAGGGTCTCTGGGATTTCCTTTTTTATAAACCATTTTCATTCTCAACATACTCCACGAGGCAGGTATTTCTTCAGCGGACCATACCTTATTTAAAAAATTAAGTAAATAATTAATCAAATTATCCGGGAGAAATTTGAAGACCTCATTTGGAACAATGTCTGGACCAGGGCTTTATTAACTTTAATGGTGGCTAAAACTCGCGCAAGTTCATCTCTAGAGAATTCCGAATCCATTTGAGGGTCAAACGTACCAAAATAATTATCATCACTTAAAGTTCTAGGGGAGTAAATAGAATTATAGAAATCCGACCAATCGGAAATAGAAATCTCATTTACATACTTTTTTTCCCTGTGAATTTTTGTAACGTTTGCCAAAATTCTTTAGAACTACGCGTATCTCTAAAGGAAGATTGGATTATGTCTAAACTATATTACAGAAAGTGTAGAAGAAAAATACAGAATTGTTTTAACAGTTACAGGATTATTTATTTAATGTTAAACACATTTTGGGCTTCAAAGGCCCAAGAGCCTCTATAACTCGCTTCCATGATGGGCAGTGAGTTCTCCATAACTGGAGAATCCTGCTCGAAGGATTCGCAGACAGGGCTCTGCGCGTCTTGACCTCAGATGTTGAAATGTCTTATTTAAAATAATAATAATAAATTGCTTATATTTTTTTGTTTTCAAGGCTAAAGACTGAATACCGCTGAAGCCTAAATCTATTGTAAACTCATTTGAAAAATATCGAAATGATTAAATTACAGATTAAAAGAAACTCCTCTCTTAGGACAAAGTATGTTGATAAATCATATAAAGCACGCGTTCATTACACAAGGGTCTGTAGAAAGATACCAGAAATTGGTAAGATATAAGGGTAAAATCAACTCATAAGCTTTCTTTTCCCTAAACATTAAAAGAAATATGTTTTTTGCTCTTATAATGTATGTCACTAACCCTTTATGAACTGTGAACATACTTTATGAAACAACTTATATTTTTCAGTTCTCTTCAGTTTCTTTTGCCAGTTTACATTTGCTTAATATGAGAAACATATTATATTATTTTTACTGGACAATTAATTATATTAATAAATTACATTACTCAAAGAGGGTCGCTTAAGGTATTTCTTCTCTAATAAGCAGTTTTGTTGTTCAAAAATACATAGTTAAAATATATAACCCTAACTAATATGTATATCCGTATTGCGCTTTTCCAACTAATTCCATTTCTTTCGATAGACAATTTAAAAAAAGAAAATAAGCTTTCAAATAGGCAGAAAATATAATATGGAATTAATGTAATAGGTACAGGAGAAAATGTCACATGGTAAAATGGCTTTTAATGGAAGGAATGGATGGCTTACTCTCACAAGAGGATTGTTTTTATTGCAAAGTATAGTAGGTTTTATTTTGGTGAAATTTCAAAATAAATACTAATCTTTTATAATTTTACAAGCAAAATGTTGGTTGGTTGAGACCAAATACTTTGCTTGCTTTATTGATTATTATACTTTGTAATTATTATACTTTTTATTAATTATATTTTTATTTTATTATTATACTTTATAATTTTATTTGCAAATTTTCGGAGAAGAGGTTCCAAATTGTGATCAAAGGCAAGAACGACTGATAAAATTACAGATGCTCACCATCAGTGTAAACATCACCATGTTTTTCAAACTTAACCAGGTCAAACGATTTCCATAGTGTACTCTTGCTCCATATCTCCAAAACCTGTCTTTTGTTTTGTTTTGATGAAGCAGACGGGACATCACGAAGTACAGCCCGGTAAGTATTGGAAGATGAATAACGAGTTAAAAGTCTAGAAATAATAATTAAAATTATAAAACTAGTATGAAATATATGATTTTGCAAAGAAAGCGAAAATTTTTGTTTATAAAAAAATAAAAATAAAAAAGATTTGTTATAGGTTTTCTATTACTTGTTCTTTCAAAAAAGTTTTTGTTCACTCACTCTGTTGTAGTATCAATAGGTCCAAAATTTCGGACTGTTGAATTTCGTTGATCTACTAAATAAATAGTTTCTGAATGTACACTAATTTCACGATCAGGACTTGCTTGTGACCAAATTGTAGATATGGTCACGTTGTCATCATTCACACTGAGAATTTTACCCGACAGAGGTGTGGGGATTCTAATCGCTTTTTGAAGCAACTTTACTATTTTATCCACCTACAAAAAGAAAATGAAAAAATAAAATGATGCATTTAGGAGAAAACTCCCTGTCACTATATAGTTTATAAGGCGTTAAACTACTAGCATCTGGGAAAATAAAAAATACTATTAAAAAGTTCTCTGCTTTCCAATAAAAGGAAAATAGGCAGAACAGATACAGCAGAATATTGAATTCATGTATTACATGGATACACAACAAAAAAATCACAAAACTAATACACTATTATACATACAGACATCATGATGAGGAGTAAAAACTAAATACCTTACATAAAAAAATATGCAACTCAAATTCTGATAAGCTTATCACTGAATAAGTATAAAACAATGGTACTGAATAAACAAAGTCAAGAAAATAAATCTAATTTAAATCTTTACGATAAGATTCTTGTTTACCCTGTGAAACAGATGCTGTTTATATATATGTTCAATATATATATACATGTATGGGGTACGAAGATCCCAATAGAATAGAAATTAAGAATCCACTAAGAAAACTAAAAAATTATTTGTATTCCAAATGTCATATCATGTTATATGAAGTGTGTTGATATATATAAAAGCGATGACATAGCTAATTGGAATACAAATAATTTTTTAGTTTTGTTAGTGGATTCTTAATTTCTGTTCTATTGGGATCTTCGTACCAAGAGAACTAAGCATTGTCATATTTTTTCAGGCCTTATTCTTTCAGAATTCTCCTTCTCTAGCCCTTTCAGTTATTGAGCCTCTCATAATAATGAGTTCCAAAAAAATTCTGGTTTGTAAATTTTTTCTTAACCTACATTACTTCCTGGAAACCTTCATATCCACTTAACCGGAAAAATTAGTAAATAAATTTTGTGAAAGACTTGTGTCCTACTTTAATTTTTATCATTCTGATTGTATCTAGTCTAAACTTTTCTCCCTATCATGTTCTTAATAAGTCGTGCGAAACCAAATTATAAATATACTTCTTCTTAGGATTGGTCTTTCTGAAGACTCAATCAAGGAAGTAGTATAGGCGAACCTTAGATCCTTGATAGCTTTAATCCCCGTCATTGATATTTGCAACAACGATCAACATATTGTTTATGAATTCTAGTTTTCAGTGTTAATTCCATGTATAAGATTTTTCAAGAGCAAGTTTACTATGTCCTCAGCGATCATTACATGACTGGCACAATAAGAAGATTCTTTATCAGTAAAGTTTTTAAAAGCCAACTAAGTTACAATTGTAGATTGTTGTAGGGAATTATTACACTGCGACCTGAAAGACCAATTGTGCCCCCGGAGCCTTCTCAGTGCACTGCCCGCCTCTGAATAGTGTTCTCTAGCTACAGACATCTCTGCCCATCATCGGACAGAACTAACATACGATATTTAGGTCTAGATAGATCTGTCATCTTTATAAATGGGACGTAAGATTTGCACAAACTATGTCATTTATAAGATATGAGAAGAGCGATTCCAGAAACCTTACTACAATTAAAAAAAAAATAAAAGGATGTCGAGATTAAATGTGTGCAGGAACATAGAAGCTGATAAGAATACAAGAATAGAAATCTGTTTTGCTAAAAAATAAGAGGAAAATATAGAAACATTTAATTTGATCTATCTAGAAAAAATTATATAAATAACATGGACAAGTTTTCATACCTGTTTAGTGCCCATTTCTACATGTAAGACTTAAATAAAACTTTTGCGCTAACAAGTTCTATTAATTTTTACTAATGACACAAATAAAAATAAAAAAAGAAATAAATAAATAAGGTTATTTAAAAGAGTACACCTTCCTATTTGTAACCTTCCTTAACCGTAAAATATAGAAGGCTATGAAAGGATCTAAGCACATAGTACCATTCATTGTATCTGGAAGTAAAAGGCCTTCCGTTTCACGTCGTGAAGTTGTTGAAAGACGGTAAGTGTTACCCGAATTCATCTTAACATATAATAGAAATCTTACAATTCTTTTATGAAGGATTATGCTTTTATTTATTCTTAGCCATAAATAATTCATTGTATGTTTTTTATTTCAGACATGGGTAGGAGACCAGCGCGTTGGTAAGTGATCCACAATAAATTACCTTTTACTTGTATTTCTTAAGTATTCTAAGGAGAAATTATCAAGTATTTCATTTTTATTTTAAATACAATTCGGGAAACCAGATGATTTTATATATTTTTTGATAACACTTCGGTCAACATTTCGTGTATTCTATAGGTTATATTGCATCAAATTTACTGTATCTGGATAATTTTTAAAACTAGCAATAAATTAGTACTAACCCGAAGTAAGTGTGATTGCAAAGTTTATATTTTTTTTTACAGTCCGTCTCAATTTCAGATAATCATATCATTTTTAGTTTAGAAATACGCTTTAAAATCTGTAACATTTCCATTAAAACTTCAAAATTTATTGTATAGTAAGATAATATTTATTTCCAATTTTATGTTTTTAAATTTACATGAACATATCATACTGGTGTGCCTTATTATTTAAGGCATTGACTGCATTTTGAAAGTTGGGGTATCGAAAAACACAAAATTATCACACAATATGTTTACGCTTTTGATTGAATTATGCCAACTTTTACAAGTTTCTTTCAAATAAGCGGACTTCATTTGAAATTTAGCCTTAGTGCAAGTATTCGTCAGAATACATGCTGATTTAAAGGCCAATAGAATTTTGGCTCTAGTTGAGGCTTCTTTCTGTAGGTAAAAAAAAAATCTATAAAAGTATCTTTACGTTTCATGTACTTGATTACAGTTTTATCTTGATTTTAAAGATTCTTATTGATATCAGGAATCCTTACTGTTTCTTCTGTACTTCCAATTTATATATTCTCATAATTAATTAGTTACTCATAATATACAGATTCTTCTAATGTAATTGCTATTATGTTATGCGTTTTGTTTCAGCTATCGTTATTGTAAAAATAAGCCATATCCCAAATCACGGTTTTGCCGTGGTGTACCAGACCCGAAGATACGTATTTTCGATTTGGGTAAAAAAAAAGCTAGAGTAGATGATTTTCCCCTCTGCGTCCATCTGGTATCTGATGAATATGAGCAGCTATCATCGGAGGCTCTCGAAGCAGGTCGTATTTGTGCTAACAAATACCTAGTGAAGAATTGCGGAAAAGATCAGTTTCATATTAGAATGAGACTGCATCCATTCCATGTTATTAGAATCAATAAAATGTTATCCTGTGCTGGAGCTGATAGGTTGGTTTATTTTATTTTTCTAGAAATACTCAATTCATTTACCGCTTAATATACAGGGCGTTCCATTTAAACGGGCCAGTTTTGAAATAACTAAAACGAAGGAAGATACCCAGAAAATGAGCATAAACTTTGTTGAAGTATTTTCGCTCTAATTTATGATGGTATAAGTGTTCTTTGATGTTATTGTCGCCTTACACCTTAAATCAGTGGTAGAAAGTGGAATTGAAGACTATTTAAAAAAAAAATGAAGAAAAATGCCTTTAATTTCACTTCAACATTCGAAAGCGTTGCCGAGATATTCAATCATAAAGATTAAATTGTCGTCTTTTTTCGCTATATCTGTTTCATAGACTAAAATTAAAAGCGGATTTTCTTATTATAAGTAAGAGAGTTCAAATGCTGATAAGACTTGAAACCTTATTTTAAAACCATAAGGGAATTAAAAATCAGGTTTAATTAAAACAACCCAATATTCCAGTTTATATACAAAAAAACGATACAACATTTTTCCTGTTTATTCAAAATGACCACCTCAGTTTAAATGGCACAAGCGCAAATGCAAATGCTGCCCAACAGATGAAGTTGCTAATCGTATCATGTCTGCCGGAATTGCTGAGCAGTTTTGGATTAGGTCTTCTCTAAGTGCTTCTGGTTGGTTCCTTGCATAAATTTTTTCTTCGCGATAACCTCCTATAAAAAAGTCAAGAGGGGTTAAATCTGGCGATCTGGAAGGCCAGCTTATCGGCCCCTGTCTCCTGATCCAGCGTTTACTTAACTGTGCGCTCCACAAACCCTGTTGTAATATCTACTGTATAAATATGTGCTCTACTAGTATAATCTTACTAGAGTAATCTCGTCTACGGGAGCCCCCCTATTGATAAAAAAGAACCTTTAGCCGGTCAAACTTGAAAGTAAGTGAATCAGTGTTCTATTTTCGCGCGCTTATCGCCAAGAGGGACGACATAAGTGAAGATCAACCGTAATAAGAAATATTTTGAATTATTATTTTTTTTAATGGCATCAGCTTGAAGCCACAGCCAACACTAAAATTTAAAGTTTTTGTTAAACTTTGTGACTTATCTCTTCGAGATAGTCCACCATGGTTTCAAATATTACCGTCGAGTGGGAATTTAATAATTGTTTATAATTGCATGGATTCGGTATAAGTGGATATAGTTTAAACGTCAGAGTCATTTTCTGTGATAGCCTGCTTCATTTTTTGGTCATCGACCGGTTTCGGGCGTTCGCCCATCTTCAGGATGCGTTTGTCAGACACTGTGCGTCTGTCAAGACTTGCACAGAGCAAATTCAGTTTACGCACTCGTGTAAAACCGAAACTGGTCGATGACCAAAAAATGAAGCAGGCTATCACGGAAAATGTCTCTGATGCTTTCCAGCTCTGCGGAACCAACCACCACAACGAATAGTTTGTTAAACATTGCATTTCTGTTGCTGTTGTATTTTTTGCATTCCAAATAATAGTTTTAATTTTAATTTTTGTCGATAGAACATACTAAACCAGAATCATGACGGTAGATTGCCTCCGATACGATAATCATGACGGTAAAGCGCAGACTGTACCAGAATCACGACGTTGACCGCACACTATACCAACACCGAAATAATCTGCTTTTAATTTTCGAGTATAAAACAGAGAAATAGGGAAAAATCGACGAAAGTTTAATCTTTATGATTGATTATCTCGGCAACAGTTTGAAATATTGAAGTGAAATTAAAGGCATTTTTCTTCATTTTTTAATAGTTTTCAATATATTAGTAAAAAGTTGGGGTTAAAAGGAAATCGCCACTTTCAACCACCGATTTAAGGTGTAAGGCGGCAATAAAATAAAAAAACATTAACACCATCATAAACTAGAGCAAAAATATTTCGTTATGTTGTTTACTTTTTAGATATCTTCCTTCTTCGTTTGAGTTATTTCAAAAGTGGCCGGTTTAAATGGGACACCTGTATATGACTCTTTGTAACCGTCCGCCATGTGACCATCTGTCACTTAATATTGAAAGTAACCAATTCTTTCAGTATATAAATATTTGAAATCCTTTTTTCTTCTGTATGTATTATTGATTTTGTAAATTTTCAGTTTTTATTCTAATTTTGATTTTAGGCTCCAGACTGGAATGAGAGGAGCGTTTGGTAAACCTCAGGGTACAGTAGCACGAGTACATATTGGTCAGCCAATCATGAGTGTCAGATCTTCGGATAGATATAAGGCTGCTGTCGTGGAAGCTTTGAGGAGAGCCAAGTTCAAGTTTCCTGGCAGGCAGAAGGTATATCAAGTCTTTGCATTTATGTGTACTAATTTTAGACTAAGTAGTATTTATATTAAGTACATGAGGGGCGGGTGTTGGTGTATTGTTATGAGCATGGACTTGTAAGTGGAAGGACCCCAGTTCGAGTCCAGCGTACAACTAAATTTTATATTTGTTTAAAAAATGTTAATAGTAAAGTAGGTGCTTCCGCCCCCGTCCACGACACCTAATTTGGTAGTTGGACGTTAAGCCCGCCTGAAAAAATAGCATTACTTTACTTT
>JAAEAF010006944.1:0-10744 GCA_011037195.1 Triatoma infestans
ATTATAATTATAGAAAAGAAATTGAGAATATGATAACAGATTTGTCTTTTTATAAAGAGTACTTAAAATTTATTATAGCATAATCATTGTATAATTTGAAATCGTACACTAAATGTCAAGTGTACAATTTGAAGTTGTTTAGATAAATTTAGTAGAGAGTTTAGTAAACAAATATAATTAGAAATTACTTTAATATAAATAAAAAAAAAAGAAAGGTTGTATTGGAGAGTCTCTCTCTCTGTCTCTCTCTATCTATCTCTTAAGAAAAATAATTTAATTTTAAAATCTGTTTGAAAATATATCACTAATGGAAAATACCTCAAGTATATAAAAATTTCCTTTCCACGATTGTATTACTCTCTTTAATTAAATTTTCCCAAACAGGAACTATTGTGATCTTATTAAATTTACATAATTGAGTTTATGGCGAAGCTTTATTTTTAATGTCCTCTTGAATATAAAAAAATAAATTTCTTTTTCATAATCTCTTGCCACTTGAATAATTGTGTTCGTCTGAGATTTTTTTTTGTTGAAAAATTATAGGATGTTATATTGTGATTAGGCAGGAACCTTTGACCAACATCCGTCTTTACATAATTATTATTCGTTTATTACTCGATCACTTCACCTATAGTTTTATCTGAACCATTTTTTCGAAAATATTTGATATATTTTCTAAACAAAAGTGAGTAATCAATATTGTTTGGAACATTTTTTTTCGGCATAATTAGATTAGCAACAGAAGTGGCATAAGACTTATTACATTAAAGACCAATCAGTAAAAGCATTTTTTTTCCCTAGTCAAAACATGTATTGAGGATAAAAAAAACTCAATTTCGAAACTTTGACATGATCCAATACTTTTCTTCTTACTAGGTTTAAGACAAAATAAAAATCGCAAATAAAATACGCCATGCTTTTACGTATATTAAGATTACAACGCAACACTAAACTAATTTTGCTAAGTCACTAACGTAAAACGTCTATTATCTATATTCTTATTACAGACTGAGCTGTGTTAAAGAAATATTTTTAAAGTCACTAGATCTAATCGCTAAAGTTCAAGGAACTTCGTGGATTTCTTCAAACTTTACTGTTTAGTTATTATGAGTTTCAATAAATTTGATATTTTGACTTAAACATCAGGTTGCCCTTAACATTTATTACAATAAAGTTGTTTGGAAACTGTGTATATTATTTTCTATTTCGTACAACCTAGTAGCTACCTGAATGTGATTACATTAAACATTACCTAGGCTACAAAACTTCTAAGTATCGATACCCCAGAACCTCCAAAAAATTCCGATTTTCCCTGAAGAACTAAAATGGCTACAGAATCAAGAAGCAAGATTTAGTCAGTCAATTTTCATTAAAGTAAGGAATTCTGGCAATATATGATTTTAATGAACCTTGTGATTATTAAGTTAACAGAACCGTATATTTTACTGAAGTGGTATTTTAATGGAAAAGCTTAAAGATGCAGATCAAAAGTAGCTTTTTGTTGGGAAAAGTGTTCAAATGAAATTTGATAGAGGCTTATATATGTAATAATTATTGAGTGAATTTCAAAAGGAGCTGCTATCGGAAACATTCAATAAAGCTGTATTTCCGGTTGATGGATTTTGACTGAAATTTCCTGTAGAAATTCCTAGAAGAAATATCTTACAACCTGCTATTTTTTCAATTTTTGATATATTTCGTTTTCTTACTCGTAATACGTGTCTCTCTTTCACACACACACACACCCAACACAAACACTATTTACACATTCCTCCTCTAAAACCAGGCTTTTCTTATTGAAGAGACTTTAAAAACATGAATCAGAAGTAATGTTAAATTGAATATTGATTTTCTAAAATTTGTCACTTCCTCTTTTAATAGAAAGAAACAAAAAAAACATGTGTATACGTATTACAATAAATATAATACGCTATTTGTCAAATATGTAATTTAAGCATTCAGTTTTTCTTAACAATAATTACTGTTCAATATTCCAAGTTCTTGTTTGTTTGTTTGTTCAGACCATAGTTATGGCAGACCTTGACCTCTCCATTTCAAACAGTTTCTATCTGAACTTCTTCATGAGAAGTTTGCAAAAATTAATTTCGATAATATATTTTTTTTAATGATATTCAGTTTTTTTTGTTTATATTTATTAACTTCCTCATAGTGGTGAGTGTAATTTTCATTTCTATTTTTATGTTTCGTTTTCTTAAATCCAATACACTTTATTTTAATTGAATAAAATAATTTAATTATTTAAATTATAAATTCTTAAATCAATTATTTTTACTATTTCTTACTCATGAAAAAAATCACATAAATTTGAAAATTCGAAATACGAGTAATATTGAAATTTTTCACATGTTTTGAGTTTCTTTGAGTACGAAAAACAAAATGTTTTACCGATTGATCTAGGCATATTTGTGTGGACTAAAAATATTTCAAAAATGGTAAGTTCTATAGGAAGCTCATACTGGATTTTAGATAACATTAACCTTTCTGACAAAGAAGATTTCAATCACAATCCATTAACCCGAAAGTGCAACTTTCATGAATGTTTTTTCTCTCTCATTATTACGCGGTTTTCTCAAAAATGGCTCCAAAGATTTTCTTGAAATTTCGTATACTATCGAAACACACATAAATACCTTTCATTTTTACTTTCTCTAACTGCTGTTAGAGGAAGTGTTGCGATCGTACCAGGTTTTCGTAATTGAGTTTTCACCGGAAATACACGTTTTGAGTTCTCCTGAGTCTAAAAATGTGATTTTTTTAAAATGGTAGGTATGTGTGTATATGTTTGAAAAGAATATGTCAAAACCGGAAAGTTGCAAGAAGTTCAAACTTGCTAATCCGTTTAGGTACTATCTCCGCATCAGACTCGAAGATTTCAGACAAAATCCATCTACCGGAAGTGCTACTTTCCTGATTTTTTTTTTTAGTTTTTTTACATTAGTTACATTTTTTACATTCAGTTTTTTCCCATAAACATTAAAAGAAGGCGCCTTTAGAAGTTGAACTAATATTACAGGAAGCGTTTTTCTTAATAACAAATGGAAATTCCTTATATTAAATTGCACGCAATCGTTTATAATATAATCAAGATATAGTCATGCTACGATAATGTATGTAAAATGAAGTTATATATGATGTATTTATTCAATGGTGACATGCAAGTTAATGATACTTGGAATAACTATGATCATTTTATATCAACAAAATTTATTATTAGAAATTATTATGGTTTCGTGAATGATCCATAGAACGGCTCATTATTAATTCAGCAAATATTAAATTAATATAATAATATTAATGTTCCTGATAATGAGCACTGTGTACATAATATAAATGGAGATAAAAATATAATTGTAATATTGAATAAATAAATCAATATAAAGTTGATATTTACATTCCGTAAATTAGTAATTTAATAAAAAGTAAATATTTATTGAGAGTTTTTTGAGATAATTTGCTGCCTCTCTCACTCACTCACTCTTTCTCTCTCTCTCTCACACAACAGACACACAGACAATGTATACAAAGTCAATTCTCAATGCTCAATTATTGCAAAAACAATTCTATTTCCTCAGGTCCACAGAGTACGAAAAAATGTTTTTAGCAATAATTGGTGTGTACTCGTATGTTCGTATGAACAAAATAACTAAAAAAAAAAAAAAAATTGGTGTGAAACACTCACACAATTTTCTCTTACTCCTGTTATCAAAATTATAATTGACGAATGTTATAGTTTGTGTACCAAATTTAATGAAATCCGTCGAAATTTGAAAAAACTGTTCACTAAAAGTTAACTAATTTTCTTAAAACTCGGAATTTTGGCCATCTATTTGTTTCTAATTAGTTTTGTTTGGATGATGGAATTGTCTAATCAACTATGATAGCAATTTAGAGGAAGCTGTAACCCCACCCCTCCCTTAAAAGTGTCCTTAAATTAATTTTCCCACAGAAATGTTTTAAATAAAAGATGTAGATCTTTGCATGTTTAGCTTATATACAAAGTTTCAAGAAAATCGTCGGAGCCATTTTTGAGAAAATCGAGAAAAGTGAAAAAATCATTTGGTAAAGTGTTAAAATAAACGCACTTCCGGTTATCCGATTTTTTCAAACTCGGAATTTCAACAACATATTTAATTCTAATTAAAATTATTAAGAAGGCAGAATTGTCTAGTAAACTGAAATAGCACTCTAGAAAAAAACCTAACCCCATCCCTCCCCCGGAAGTGCCCTTGAATCAATTTTCCTGGAGAAACGTTTCAAGTAAAAGCTGTAGCTCTTTGTATATGTAGTTGATACACAAAGTTTAAAGAAAATCATCGGGGCCATTTTTGAGAAAATCGCAAAAACGTAAAAAAAAAACTCGTTAAGTGGTACTTCCGGTTGAGGAATTTTGACAGATAACGTACTGTCAGATTCCATGGTGATACCTAGACGGAATATCAAGTTTCAACTTTCTACGGTTTTTCATTTTTGAGTTATGCTGTTCACATACATACACGCACACATAGACCATTTGCTAAAAACCATTTTTCTTGACTCAGAGGACCTCAAAACGGATATTTCCGGTGAAAACTCGATATCGAAAATTTGACACGATTAAAATACTTCCTCTTACTAGGAGTAAGAGAAAGTAATAGACGAAAAATCCGCATGATTAAATATCAGGTACTATCACCATTTCTGACACGAAGTTTTCGGGCAAAATCTACCAACCCGTAGTAAACTACGACTTTACCGATTGTTTCCCACCTGACATTTTTTTCATGATTTACTCGAAAACGGTTCCAATGACTTCCTTTAAACTAGCTATTTTATCCTACATACATAAGTATCGATCACTTTTATTTACAACATTTTCCGGGGAAACTTGATTTTTTGGGGGATCCGAGGGGAACAGTGACGATTAGATTTACCTTTAAAGAGCTACACTGTACGTTTCCACCACCTATCTATAATTAATACACTCTAGAAACATTGGTAAAATCCTAAAGTTGAAGAAAAGTCAGTTAACCAGAAGTGCGAGTTTACAGAATTGGTTTTTGAGATTTTTGGAATTTTCTTGACAATCGCTATAAAGATTTCCTTTAAATTTGGAATGCTAACTGCACACTGATATAGACCTATCACTTCTATATTGTACATTTATTTAGCTTTTCGATAGTACTGCGGAATTGGTGGCGTTATATTTCAAATGTAACATGGAGTTGATTCAATGTTATGGACACTTCCTTCTGGAGAATAGTGTAATCACTTCTACTACCTGCCTGGGTGGATACTAGTCCCATCATCAATTCTATATGAATGAGCAAATGAGTAAATTTTGAAGTTTCAAAATTCAGAGGGGAGATCCCTCCCTTCTCCCTTGGCTTTCGCCAATTAGCTAGGGACGGAGACCCTAATTTGTGTACTGTGTTTATCCCTGTCTGTAAAATGTAGAGTCTATGTAGTTTAAGTGATTGTGTTCTGTTGGGAGGAAGTGCATGGAGCACTGAGTCGGTACTCCCCACGGGTCACTGCATGCAACAGATACCCCTTGCGGGGGCTCATTATATGGTAAAGTGAAGTGGCATTTTACTTTGTAGAGTCCCCAAAAACCCTCAAAAAAGAAATTATGGTGGCAAAAGTGTACCACTTTTATTTTCACGTACAGCTGGTAAAAGGAAGTGTTGCCAACGTGTCAAATTTTCGATATCGTATTTTTACCGGATATACACGTTTTGAGGGACCCTGAGTTCGAAAAAATGTTTTTTAGAAATTGAACTGTATGTGTGGTCAGTATAATTCAAAAATGTAAAATCGCAGCAAGTTCAGATTTGATATTTAGTTTAAATGCTAACATGAGACCCCGACAATCAGGTATTAAACAGCATCTATCAACCGGAAGTAACACTTTATTCAACGGATTTTTCTGTATTTTGAGATTTTGACACAAATTTCGCTCCAACGATTTTCTTTAAACTTGAAACACAATTACACATACACAAACTGAGCTGCAAACTGATATATAAAACATTTTTCCGGGAAAATTCATTTAAGAGGAATTGAGGAGTTATGGTTTTCCTCTATAGTGTTATTTCAGTAAATTATATCGTTCTATCATCTACATGATATTAATTACAATGAAATGTGATATCAAAATTCCAAGTTTGAAGAATTTAGTTTATTAGAAGTTTCTTAAGTTTTTTGAGTTCTATCACTTTTGTTTGTATTAGTTTTTTTTAGTAAATTCATTTAAGTGACGTTTTTGGGAAGGTGTAATTTTTTTGAATTTTAGATTCTCTCATTCATGTATCTTGGAGGCAACTAAACATGAAGTAAGAATTGTACATGTTGAGACAGAATTTTCTATTGTAACTATGTAAGTCGCAATAAGAGAAAGCCGCCAAATTTTTTTAAATTTATTACCAACCTTGTTTAAGCACTATGAGAATTTTCGTTTATAGGATCCGATGTAAATTGTGGGTTGAATAAGAAATCAGCAAGGAACTTATCTGAATGTCAAAATGTATTCCAGAATTTTGTATCTATTGATGATGGTCATGTCCAGGACGTCGGGATTAGTTACAGCCAGCGAATGTATCAGAAGAAATAAACATCCATTCTTAGTTGGAAGAAGAGAAACTGGGGACAGGTATTTTATGTAGTTTAACAATTTGTAATTAATTCTAGTTTTTTTTTAGTTAAGTACCATAAGGAGATCAGCCATTTCTTCAGGGTTCTTGGCGGCTTATTGGATTACACAATTTAACAATATGAAAAACATTTAGACAGCCTCGCACAAGAGACATCAGGCACTCGTATAAGGAGTTGATGGACGCACTTTAGGGTATTTGGGTAATGAGAAAATGGACGAACTGACCCGAGAAAGTTCAGCAGTGATTTTTCGGGTTCGAAACCTTTTTACAATATTTCCAGGGCAATGACTAAATCAGATTTTACGTCCTGAATTCCTAGCCTAGAGCTGGATGAGTTATAATAGTTCTGTTGAGCTCAGACTATGTATCAGGAAGTATGTGAACTTGTAGGAGCGGGTTAATAAGTGTTCATTGCAGGTTTTGTTTACTGAAGAACATGTATCATTCTAGCGAAGACCTAGCACCAGTGAGACTTCTCCAACTGTGTACTGAATCGCCCGCAATGTGGAGCTAAATAGACGCGTCTTTCAGGCTTGCTTGTGAGAATCAGACTTGCTTGTGAGCATCAGACTTGCTTGTGAGCAACACTTAAAGTTAAGTGTTGATTAACTTTAAGTTAACTTGGGCATATCATAATTTATCCTGTTTAGATCGCTGTGATTGTGAATCGTTAGGACCATTCCCTGTTTCTTTTTCTATTCTGGGTTTTGTTGGAATCCTCAGAACCAACTCCAGTTCACCACAGTCCAGTCTTAACAATCACCCACTTTATAAAATGACTATATTTTCTGTGAACTACACTAGCTCCGCAATAATTTTTTACAATAGTTGCAATAGTATCAGAGATACTTCCCATGATAGCTTGCTTTTTTTTGGTGGAAAATATCTCTGATGCTTTTCAGCTCAGCGGACCCAACCACAACAACAGTTGCAATAGTTGTTGCTCCATTGGCCACGCCATAAAAGCATTCAAGTAGTTGTTTTATTTCTTTGTTTAAGTTTGTTACTATTTCCTACAAAATAATATTCTTCAAATTTCAGAGAACTTTTTGATGATATAGTTTTATTGTCAACAAATCATGGAGTTAATGAACGGGACATTAACTGGTCCAGTACTGTTTATGAAATCACATACATTATGGTGATTATAATCTCCTTCAATTATTAATATTTTTAAATATTAATTTTATTTTCATACTAATTTATTACTTTATTAGAATATATGTTAAGTATAACCAAAAATACTACTAATAATTTTTTTTTAATAATATTTTTAATATTTTTTTAATAATAATAATAATAATATCGGAAATAGATATCCGATAAGGAAGAAGAAGGTGGATGTGCAGAAATAACGTCAGGAGGATATGGGTTGAAGTTTGTGGCTATACACCTGCAATCACCCATCAATGGATCAGCTGCTTTTCAAATCTATATTTATGGTAAAAAACGAGATCAAATTATTGTCCCCAAAAAGAAATCACTATTTGGCGCCCATCTGTGGCTTATCAAAGCCTTTACTGTCATTATTATTTTTATCATTATTGTTATTATAATTATTTATTATTTTCAACATATTCAATAAATGTTGTATTCTATAATTAAAAAAAAAAAAAAAATGAATGCGCAAAATTCAGGAATTATTATTTATTAATTAGGGCGGTCTAGTCATTGATGACAGTGTTTTTACTTTCTCTTACTACTAAACAAGAGGAAGTATTTTAATCGTGCCAAATTTTCGATATCGTTTTTAGGTCCCCTGAGTCCAATGATCTGTGATTTTTAGCAAATGGTCTGTGTGTGTGTGTATGTATTTATGTGAACAGAATAGCTCAACATCGAAAAATCGCAGAAAGTTCAAACTTGATATTCCGCTTGGGTATCATCATGGGATTTGACAGTAGGTCAGCGCTTAAAATTCCTTTAGCGGAAGAGCCACTTTACTAAATGGTTTTTTCACTTTTTTGCAATTTTCTCAAAAATGGCTCAAACGATTTTCTTGAAACTTGGTATATCAACTATAATTGCAATGATCTACAATTTCTAGTTGAAACATTTCTCTGGGAAAATGCATTCAAGAGCCTTTTTGGGGAAACGTCGGGTTAGGTTTACCTCTAAAGTGCTATTTCAGTTTACTGTACAATTCTGTCATCTCGTATTAATTAGAATTAAATGTGTTGTTGAAATTCCGAGTGTGAAAAATCGTATTAACGGAAGTGCGTTTTTGCCTGAAATATATTTTTCAGTTTGCTGGTATTTTCTCGAATATGGCTCCAACGATTTTCTTTAAACTAGACATGTGAACTACACATATAAAGAGCTACAACTTTTAGTTAAAACATTTCTCCTGATAAAGTCATTTATGGGGCTTTTGGGGGAGAGGTGGGGTTATTTTTCTCTCTAAAGTGTTATCATAGTTGATTATACAATTCTACCATCCAAATAAAATTAATTAGAAATATATAGTTAGCAAAAATTCCGAGTTTCAAGAAAATTAGGCCAACCAGAAGTGCGCTTTTCTGAACATTTTTTTTTTTCAGTTTTCGATGAAATCCAACGAATTTCATCAAATTGTCAATCACAATTTAGAAAACTGGAGTAAGAGAAAGTTGTGTGAGTGTTTCACATCAGATTTTTTTTCTATTGAGTTAAAATGAAATTGAGGAAATGCTATAATTTCAGATGTTGAACAGAGATATTCACTGTGAATATAATCTCCTAGTAAAACTGTTGAGTGAATATAATCTCCTAGTAAAACTGTTGAGTGAATATAATCTCCTAGTAAAACTGTTGAGTCAATATAATCTCCTAGTAAAACTGTTGAGTGAATATAATCTCCTAGTAAAACTGTTGAGTGAATATAATCTCCTAGTAAAACTGTTGAGTGAATATAATCTCCTAGTAAAACTGTTGAGTCAATATAATCTCCTAGTAAAACTGTTGAGTGAATATAATCTCCTAGTAAAACTGTTGAGTGAATATAATCTCCTAGTAAAACTGTTGAGTGAATATAATCTCCTAGTAAAACTGTTGAGTCAATATAATCTCCTAGTAAAACTGTTGAGTGAATATAATCTCCTAGTAAAACTGTTGAGTGAATATAATCTCCTAGTAAAACTGTTGAGTGAATATAATCTCCTAGTAAAACTGTTGAGTCAATATAATCTCCTAGTAAAACTGTTGAGTGAATATAATCTCCTAGTAAAACTGTTGAGTGAATACAATTTCCTGGAAAACTTTTGAGTGAATATAATCTCCTAATAAAACTGTTGAGTGAATATAATCTCCTAATAAAACTGTTGAGTGAATATAATCTCATAGTAAAAAGAATACGGCTCATAGAGATATATTTTCTAATGACAAAAACTGGTACAGTACACACACTCACTCACATGACTTAAGGCGGGTTAATATAATTAGAAAATTGATAGTTTTTTTTTTTTTTAACTGGCAATGTTTATTAAACGTTTTAGTGTTGATATGGATAGAAACCAAGGTGGTGGAGATCCTAGTTGATAATCTGATTGTGATGCCAATGTATGGGCATTGTCCTCTATCTCTATTCCCTAACAAAGCTGGTCAGTGTATAAATTTTAGGTGGTAAGGTAGCTGATCGAACGATAGAGGTTCTGAAGTGGCACTTTACAGGAAAGAAAAACCTTGTAACTCCTCCAGTTGCCCGCAAGGGGAATCTGTTGCATGCAGTTACTTGGGGAGTAGCGCTCCCATGGGTTACCACAGCTCAGTACACCTTGCACTTCGTCAGAACAGTACATAATACACTTAAACTACATACACTATACACTCTTCAGACAAGGACAAACACAGTACACAAACTAGGGTCTCCGTCCCTAGATAACTGGTGAAAGCTAAGGGAGAAGGAAGGGATTAGCTCAGTGGTAGCGCGCCGACTAGTAACGTGGAGGTCTGGTTCGAATCCCGCATGCTGCCCTTAGATTTTCTCTTCCTAGGAGCCTCTACAACTCCACTGTCCGGTGATGGACAGTGTTGTCTGTAGCTAGAGAACACTGCTTGGAGGCCGGCCGGCTGTGCATTGGAGAAGGCTCCGGGGGCACAATAGATCTTTCAGG
>JAAEAF010006945.1:0-10647 GCA_011037195.1 Triatoma infestans
AGTGCTATTTCAGTTTATTATACAATTCTATCATCTAAATAACTTTAATTAGAAATTAAATATGTTGTCGAAATTCCGAGTTTGAAAAAAAAAATCGGATGACCGGAAGTGCGTTTAGTTTACCACTTTTTTACTAAATGATTTTTTTTTTTTTCACTTTTTCGCGATTTTCTCAAAAATGGCTCCGACAATTTTTTTTTTTGAAACTTTGTATATAAACTACACATATACAACTTTTATTTGAAACATTTCTCTGGGAAAATTCATTAAGGGCACGGGTGGGGTGATGTTTTGCCCTAAAGTGCTAATCATAGTTGATTATACAATTCTATCATCCAAAGGAAAAATTAATTAGAAATAAATAGATGGCCAAAATTTTGAATTTCAAGAAAATTAGTAAACCGGAAGTGCGCTTTTGCTGAACAATTTTTTTTTTTTTTCAGTTTTCGACGAATTTCATTAAATTTGGTACACTAACTATAAAATTTGTCAATTATAATTTCTAGAACGGGAGTAAGAGAAAGTTTTGTGAGTGTTTCACACCAGATTTTTTTTTTTTTTGTATGAATAATTTGGACAGAAACAATTTTTTTTTTTTGTTTCAATTAATTTGTTGTTATTCTTGTAGATTTTTTTATCACATTTTAAATAGGAAATTCAGGAATTATTTGTGCACTTGAGACGAAAGCCTAACTTCACCTTTCCCCCCCAAAATCCCCCGAAAAAGAATTTTTCCGGAAATTCAAATAAAAGTTGTCAAATTTAAAGAAAAATATCGTGGGTGTTATTTTGCGAGTAAATCGCCAAAAAAGTGAAATATCTACTCATTAAAGTGGTACTTCCGGTTGATTTATTTTGACACAATAGAACAAGTTCAAAAAAATAGATTTCTTTTTCGCACTTAGTGTACTCAAAACGAGTATTGCCAGAGTGTGAAATATATCAAACATTTAACAGGATTGCAATACTTTCTCTTACCAAGAGAAATTAAGAAGTTGTTATTAAGAAACATACGATTTTCTGTTTCTCAATTCAAGTGGACAAATTTCATTCGTACTGTGCATTTTTTAAAACCTTTTAAATTATCGATCTTCTTTGTAATGTGATGGTTTCATATAACATATTGAAATAACGCTTTGTAGAAAAGCGTAATATCACGTTTCCCATAGAAACGTGTGAAATCAATTTTGCATGGTAAACCTGTCGTCATTAATAGTTGCAAGATGATTGTGAGTTTTGTAGTTATTTGATGAAATACACACACACACACACACACACACACACACACACACACACATACAAATGGCACTATACACACATTATATTTATGAAATAGTGAGGAGTAGATTGAGTGACCAAGTGATGAGTGATGTTGGGTGTTTTCTAACGGGTCGATTAGCTAATGTGGCTAACTTGATGAGAACTCTCTGACAGATCGACTGGTTCATTGCTTGTTGTAATAGTTGTAGTTGTAACGCTTTGAAAATTGTATATAGTCTCTTGATAATAGATTATTAAGCTCTTTGAGTGCTTGTTCCTATTTCCTTTAGGGCTTATTTCCTTCTTTTGATTGCTGGTTTTAGATTTTTTTTTTTTTTGGCTTGGGTGTTTTTATTAGTAACTCCCATATAGCCAGGTACTGCCTCAGTCTTATTATCATTTATAATATTTTGTAGCTAGAAGCGCTGCGGCAAATTGTACTGTACTCAAGCTGTTACCGTCCTGCAGATCTGACGAGTGGGCTACAAAAAGTTACCTTTATGACGCCTTATCACAGAGAGTGTTCTTTTATATTTATCTGAGTTATGGGGTATTCAGTGTTTGGAGGTACTGGAAAAAAGTCAGATTGGTTTTTTTTAAAACTACCCAATTAGCACCCCAAACGCATTTATTAGATTGGAGTTTGGAAGGATTCAGCTTAAGTATAAAGTTTTTAAAAAACTGTTGAATTGGTGGAGCAAAATTTTGTCAATGGCTGAAGATAGGATCCCCAAATTATGTTACTTGCGGCTTATTAGATTTTGTGAATGACCGTAATGTACCTTTTAATTGGGTTTCTGAACTCAGGGACTGTTTTTATTTGTTAGGTATCGATAATGTCTGGTCGGAACCAGAATCCTGTTCTTCTTAAGAAGTCGAAAAATGACATCCTGTTGTAATGACATTGCTATGACTTTGCCGATGTAATGACATGGCAAAGTCATAGCGATGTCAAACCTTCACAATAATAACAAAGAAAGAATAATTTACAACTAATGGCCTAGCCAGCTGCCTGACTTTAAGACGAGGCCGCGGGCAAACAAACAACCAAGGGTAAATACCCCTACATCAAAGCAAGCACCGATAAGGCTGGCCACTGACCTAAATCGGTGGTCACCAAACTAACCAAGGTCGCACAAGGTCGCACACTAGGACAGATGTCTTGGTGTGAATGTGGCCAACACTCAGATGTCTTGGTGTGAGTGTGGCCAACACTAATATATAAACTCGCCCCATTGGAAGAGGGGATGATTATCCGATTATACTTGAGTACGTCTTCACATACGAGCAGCAGTTTACGCATTCCTATACAGTTTCTATTTAAACTTATTACTTTAGTTGTGCATCTTAGTTCATTTATCTTAATCATTCTAAATTATTAGTTATTTATCTTCTATTTATTTCTAAGTATTTCTTGTTAATAGTTACCATTTATTACGTTCAAATTATTGTTCAAATACAGTCTATTTTTATAATTTCCGTGTTAATACTTCGAGCACTAACTTCCAAAAATCTCTAAACTAACTTCCGCCCTCTTCAAGACATCTACTACGTACCTCAGGAATCACATTAAACGATTCCTCCACATCTTGTAGTATCACGGTGGGATCAGATCATTCAATAAACGATTCCACTACACTGTCTAGAATGAGAAACCATTTGATCAGTACAGATATTGAATTTGTGCTGAACTCCTCTTACAATCTATGGTACAGGAACATTTGTTCCTGGGGTTTAGGAGAAAGGTATTTAGCATTAAAATGTCACATAAACAAAATTAGGCTAATTAGCCAGATCAGGTTGACTCGCAAAAAGTATTCTAGAGTTTTGTGTGGTAAAACGTGTAACATATTTTCGGTAGTAAATTCTTGTGCGCTTTGCCAAAACCAGCTGCCAGATACCTTACTCCACTTTCTTTTTCATTGTACATCTCTTTCGCCTCTCAGACAGAAATATGTTTCTCAATATATAACATATGCAACTGAGTCTGAAAATTTAATAAATATTGTGTCTTCTGTTAGTCTGGATAAAGTTAACAATATACATCTCTTTGTTCTGAATTCCTTAAAATATAAATTGTACGGAAGTAATTGACTTTTATTTCGAAGTGATTGCTTGATATATATATATATTATATATATCAATTATATGTATGTATATTTCAGATATTACTATTATCTTATTGCATGTTTTTTTTGTATAAGAATATTTGCTAAAAGTAAGTTTTTATATATATGTCGTTTTTGTGGATGCTATTTTTTTTTTTTTTTTTTTTTTTTTTTTTTTTTTTTCCCCGGCGCATCGACTGCCATGGTCATTAGCGCCTCCACTCGTTTAAACTTTCTCGTTCTATGGCCACTCGAGCTGGGATGGCACAGGTTAACCTGTGTGGCTTCCACACACAACACCTTGCTCAGCAAGGCAGGGGGAGCCACAGGTATTTCGAGGATCTACCCACACATCCCCTCTTATATCATCGATCTAGTCGACGAGGGAGAGTGTGGGATTATTGTTTGTGCCATCCCTTATTTTATTAATAACTGGGGTCGACTCTAATGTAACAAAATTACTGTTTATTCATTAAGCTATATATAATTAAGGTGTTTATTAAGTGTATTATTTACAAAATAATTAAATTGCTATCTTTAATTAACAATTAATTGTAATACACTAATATCGTGGAAGAGGCTATTTACTGTATAACTTGGATGTGCAGTACTTTAAACTAATGTTCCTGCACATCTTAAAATGATCAATTAAGTTTAACTTAAAGCTATGGGGTTGAAATACTTTTATAAATTTTCTTTCAACCCCTGATAAAAGAAAACCTATTCTAAGCATTCATGCTAACATTCTCGCCAATAAATACATTCAAACTACTAAAACAAAAACATTCATCCTAATAAATACTTTCTCGCCAATAAATACATTCAGACCAATAAAATACATTCACGCTTATAAATACATTTTTGCAAATAAATACATTCTTGCTAATGATTCATTCATACTATTCATTCACACAAGGGGAAAGTACTCGATATTCCTTTCCCCTTTATAATAAATAAACTAACCTAATTGGGTGAAGTACTCGATATTCCTTCACCCAGATTCACCTAATCTAACTACTAACCTAAATTTTATTATATACATTTATAGATCTTAAATAAGTAAATAGCCTCCTTGTGTAAGGAGAACCCTCTTGTAAAATAGCGCGCTTGTCATATGGCAGGCCTGCTCCTTCCCTTTGTGTATGCAGAGCCTGACATCCTACCAACACATGTGCCACCGTTAGCCTTTCTCGGCATCGAGGGCACCTCGGTCTTCTTTCACCAATAAGGAGGTGCCCATGTGTCACACGTGTGTGACCAATTCTTAGCCTCGTAAGTATAACTGATTCATGCCGCGGGAAGTTCTCGACTGTAGCATTTCGCACACATGGCTTAATTTCTTTCAATTTTTCATTTGTCCTGTCCCACTGACTTTGCCATTTTTTATTTATAAGATTTTTCATGAAAATTTGTAAGTCAGTGGGACGTACAGGTGTGACAACTTCAGTATAACTAGAGGCAGCTCGTTTGGCCGCCTCGTCCGCCTTTTCGTTACCGGACACACCAATGTGGCCCGGTATCCAGGCGAACGTCACCCTTTGACCATGTGCGCTTAGTTGAAACAGCAAATTGTATAACTTTATGACCATTGGGTCTGTCGAGAATTTATCCCGGAGAGCCATTAATACGCTTAATGAGTCCGCCAATATTAGTGACTTATTATATCTTTTTTCTTTGATCAAGTTTATGGCCTGGCAAATTGCGAACATCTCCGCCGTGTACACGGTTGCATACTGAGGGAGTGTCCAACTGAGGGTAACTCCCTCCGTGTACACGGCGCTACCCACGCCGTCGCCTATCTTCGACCCATCTGTAAAGATAGGTCGGAAATCGTTATAGAAGTTTAATAGTTGTAACAAGTTTTGTCTATAGACGACGGATGGTGTTTCTTCTTTTTTGTATATTGCCAGGTCCATGCGAACGCTTGCGGAAGGTAATAACCAGGGAGGTGAGAGAGCAAAGCCCCAACCCTCCACTGGCCCAAACTCAATTCCTTCCGCTTCTAACATTTCTAGAGCTCGGACCCCGAGAGGTCGCGTCCGCGTACGTTGATGGCGGAATTCTTGTTCTTGTGGGCTCTCAAATATGGTGTGAAATAACGGATGAAACCGCTTTCCCCATATTCCGGCAATGTAGGTCAGGGTAAGCTGTTCTCTTCTAAGCTGAGGTGGTAGCATCCCCGACTCTACGTAGAGACTCTGTAAAGGACTGGTTCGGAAGGCGCCTGTGAATAACCTAATGCCTTCATTGTAAATTCTATCTAATAACTTCAGGCGTGACTTGCGCGCTGAGCTATATATTGGGGCTCCATATTCCAGTTTGGAGCGAGTAAGTGCGATAAAGATACCCTTTAAGATCTCCCGCTCCGCACCCCATTTATAGCTGCCAAGAAATTTTAAAATATCGAGGGTTCTCCTTGCTTTCTTACATATATAGTCTATATGATCCTGCCAGGTTAACTTAGTATCGAATATGAGGCCCAGGAATCGGATGCTTTCCTTATATTGAATTGGCGTGCCATCCAGAAACAAAATAGGGGGGCTATGCTCATGCCTCAACCGGCAAAAATGTAGGCACACCGTCTTTGTCCTAGAGAATTTAAATCCGTTCCTAGAAGCCTCATTAGCCACTCTGTCTATTGCCTGTTGTAAGGTTTCTCTGACCTCGCAGAGATCAGCCCCTGATAAATAAAGTACGAGGTCATCAACATATAAAGATACTTGGAGAGGGTCACCTACAACTTCGGCTAGACAATTAACCGCCATCGTGAATAATGTGACACTCAGTACCGACCCTTGAGGTATTCCATTCTCAAGAAAATGTGGGTCCGAAAGTACCGACCCCAGTCGCACTCGGAACCTGCGTGACTCTAAAAAGCCACGGAGGAACCTCGGCAGTTTCCCTCTCAACCCCCATTCGTGACACTTCCGCAAAATCGCATATTTCCACGTGGTATCGTAAGCCTTCTCAAGATCGAAGAACACGGCCAGCACATGCTCTCTACGCATAAATGCGTTTTGCACATAGACCTCGAGACGGCTCATCTGATCCAACGTGGAACGATATCTGCGGAATCCCGCTTGATGCTGGCTGTAAAATCCTCTCGTTTCTAGTATATATATTAATCTATAATTGATTATAGATTCGAGGACCTTACTCAAGCAGGTGGTCAACGAAATAGGTCTGTAACTAGAGGGATCACTGGGGTCTTTCCCTTCTTTGGGGATCGGTACAATCACTGCTTCCCGCCAACCATCAGGGTATTGACCGGTCTCCCATATGCTGTTGTACAACCTAAGAAGGCTTTCCTTTCCAATTGTGTTCATATTTTTAATCATGGCATATGGGATTCCATCCACTCCTGGAGAAGTATCTTTACATGTCTTTAAAACGTTTTCTAGTTCTTGAATGGTCAGCGGTTCATTATAAGCTTCATTGATGGCGGTTTCAAAGTCGAGTGGCTGTCTCTCCGCGTCACGTTTTCGCCGGAGGAATTCGGCTGAGTAACCTTGTGTACTGGAAACTTGAGAAAAGTGTCTGGCGAAGGCCTCAGCCACGTCTCTCGGCTCAGTGACGACGACATCGTTAATTTTTAGGGCTGGTATCGACGGGATTTTGCGCCCACCAGAGAGGAATCTTATCTTATCCCACACCTCCCTTAACGTCGTAGATGTAGAAATCTTTGACACATAGGAGGTGAGGGTCACCTTTTTTGCTTCTTTGATTATAAGCCTCTCCCTGGCTCTAAGTCTTTTAAATTTTATTAAGTTCTCCTCCGTCGGATACCTTTTAAATTTATTCATGGCCTGCTTTTTTGCCGCATTTGCTGCTTTGCACTCCGGAGTCCACCAGGGGACGGGTTGTCTTGCGATTTTCCCGCCAACCCTAGGTATGGTACTGCCGGCCGCATGCATCAACGCCTTTGTGAATATACTTGCATCTTGGGTGACATTCCCTGTTGGGATGGGTGCCACCACTTTGGCGGCATAAGCAGGCCAATTTGCCCTTTTGATGTCGTATCTCCAAGGTATGATATAATCTGACCTGGAGATGGAGGTCGATACTAAGATTGGAAAATGATCACTATGGTATAGTTCATCTAGTGTGGTCCATTCAAAGCGAACTGCAACGGTGGGTGATGCCATACTCAGGTCAATTGCACTGAAGTCACCCGAATGTGCATTAAAATGTGTTGCTTCACCACTGTTGAGGAGGGTCATATTAGCGTTGTCTATAATCTCCTCAAGAGTTCTGCCTCGAGCATCAGTTCTAACTGACCCCCACCAGGTGTTGTGACTGTTGAAGTCTCCCATCAACAACACCGGGGCAGGGAGCTGCGAGAGCAGATTCTCCAGATCACCCCTCCGCCAGAAGATATCCGGCAGGTATATACTGACTAACGTGATCTGCAGTGGTGTGGCTAGGCGCACGGCAACAGCTTGTAGATTAGTTTCCAGGGTTAGCCGTCTGCTGGAGATATTATCCCGTACACAGACGGCCACACCACCGTGCGCCCTCCCACCTGGGGCAGGTTGTACCTCTTTGCTATATACGACATACCCAGGGATTCTCAAAAATTGCCCTGGACGAATCTTTGTTTCCTGGAGGCACAACCCAAAAGGACGTTGTTCCGCCACCATTCGGCGTAGTCCTTCTATATTACTTGTATAGCCCCGCATGTTCCATTGAAGAATGGACTCACACATATATATATTTGAAGATATTACCTGGCAGAATCTTTCTAATACCTAACGAAAGCATATTTACAAGAATTATTATATTATTTTTGACTTTACTAAAAGTGTTACATGTATTAATAATAATTTCATAATTTATGAGATATGGATGCTGAATCATAATAATCGTCTGTTTAATCAGTGGCACAATTTTTCCTGGGTTTGCCCTTGGGCCAACCCTTCTTTCTTCGCCTAGGGGGTTGGTCTGACGTATTCCCTCCCTCCGATTCTGAGGCTTCAATGTCCGTCCCCATTTGCAGCCATTGCTGTTTTGGAGAGCGGACACTGTCGCCGGAGGACGTTTGAAGACCTTTTGCAATTTTCACCCTTCTCCTTATTGGGAAGGGTGATGGCAATAAAAATGTACCTTCTTTCCTCCTAGGAGAGCGTTTTGGTGGGCTCACCACCTTCCACTCCCTTTCGGAGGGGGCCATTTGTTTAGGTGGGGTTAATCCCACCATTGTGCCACACCCACTGGTTGTGGGAGTGGTTGTTAGTAGCCTGTCGGCTACCAGAACCCCCAAAGGGGGATTTTGTTTTGGTGGTGGGATTTCTCCCACCTTTATAGCAGTTCCCCTTATGGCAGGGGAGAAATTGGGTGGCGGGATTTCTCCCACCTTAACAATGGTTCCCCTTAAAGCGGGGGAAGAACCTTTGATTGTTTGCCCTTGAATCTGGGCAGGGGCTAAAAATTGTGCCACTGAAGTGGGTGCCCTCAATTTCTCAGCAAAGGTAACTTCTTTGGAAACGTAGGATTTACTTTCAACAATTGCCTTAGCCTCATGGTAGGGCAATTGTTGTAGTGTCTTGATTTTTTGTATTTCTTTTTCCTTCACTAGAGTCGGGCACCCCGAGGATCTGGCAGTATGGTCTCCGCCACAGTTTACACATATTATTGGCGGTGTACACTCTCCTTCATGCTTGAGTTTCCCACATATGCAAACCGCATCAGTAGCTTTACATCTTATAGATGTGTGTCCGAACTTTTGACAATTAAAACACCTCATTGGTGAAGGGATGTAGGGACGCACTTTAAGCTTGTAGAAGGCTGCATCTATCGTCTGTGGCGGTTTCGGACGATCGAAGGTGAGGACAAGAGAAGCGGTATCCACTAGGGACCCGTCCTGTCTTCTCTTTATCCTCCTCACCTCTATTACCCCTTGCTCTGCCAGACCCTCTTTTATGTCGTCAATTGAGCTGTTTAAAAAGTCCCGACAAGTAATCACACCCTGTGAGCTGTTTAACCTCTTGTGGGGACTTGTCTCCAATTCAGCATCCATATATTTTTGCAAACTCAAGATGGCTTTAGCTTGTATACGATTCTCAGCTTCTATGCAAATAGAGCCATCATTGAGTTTTCTAACAGTTCTCGTTTTCCCTATAATACTCTTAATAACTTATGCAGTTTGAACGAACATTCATTTGAGAATGTTCCTTCTTTTTTCCTAACTATAAAAAATCGACCCCAATTATCTTCATCTAAATCAATAAATTTTATACTTACCTCACTTGTCTTCCTGTGGCCTCCCTTGGCTTTCTTCCTCGGCGGAGAAGAAGGGTTGTAGGGCTGCAGCGTAAACTGCATCCCAGAAGAAAGTTTTCCGTGGTCGTTGTCCGTGTCCATGCCAGGTCTGAAGCCAGTTAGATCCGATGGGTTAGGGGGAATGGGTGACTGGAGGGTGGTGGAAGTAGACGGGATGGTGACAGGAACATTTTGGGTTGGGTTGGGAAGAGGAGGATTAGTTGGTGTAGGAAAAGGACTGGAGAGAGGAAATTGGGAAATAGGAATTGGTGGGCTGGGCCCAAAAAAATTATGATTATCCATAGTTTAATCATATAGTTTCATCGAGATCCGTGGTCCCGCCTCCTCGGACGATCAAATGCACCCGGTTACTGTCCGGGTAGACCATCGCACCTCGATATAGTCAGGTGCCGCGGAAGACAGCGTTCCAATACTGAAGCATCGACCCGTGCCCCCGCGGCCCCCCTCCTAACCCTAGGAACCCGCCTGAGGCGGAATTCCCTAGCCTTCCTGGAGTCGGGCTATCCCCCAGGTAGAGCTCTCGGGTGAAGCCGAGGCCAAAGACATGTGTTGGGATCGGACGCCCGCAGGTCGTCGTCTCCCTCAATGCCCAGGATCCCCTTTTCCACCCTAGCCCCAAAGCCTCGTGCCGGCAAGCACGAGGGAGAGATATTTATACTCCGAGCTCTCAACGAGTGCGTGTCCTTGTTCATGCAGTGTGTGTGGTCGTCTGTAAAGTGTCAAGTGTTCAGGTGTGAGTGAATGTGTGTGGTGGGGAGCTCAAGTTTACCTGTGGGTGTGCTGAACCCAAGTAGCTGCACACATCAACTACCTCTGCAGGTCCTATGTGTAGTGTGTAGTGTTAAGGATGTCAGTATGAGCGTATTGTAGTGTTGTTAGGCTGGGAAACCCGCAGGGACGCCTAGATCCCTGAAGAAGTGGCTAATCCACTTCCCCCTACGGGGTGGATGCTATTGCTTCATATATCTTCCGATTATTCTAATTATTATTTCATTATTTC
>JAAEAF010006946.1:0-17806 GCA_011037195.1 Triatoma infestans
TTAAGACTGTTTTTAGTGCAATATATGTTATATTCTATTGTATATCTGTGTTTTTCTGGGTTGTTCTTGGACTAATAGACGTTAGACAATGGGTACAAAACAAAGATTCCGAACTTGGATATAATTTCCCCAGATTAGAAACTTATTTCTTAGTTGTTACATGCTTAGAAAGGTTGAGGAAAGAACTTGGAAATTACTAGCAAAACTGTTATTGCAATCCACAATAATTGCCATGCGATAAGTTAAGAATGTTTTAGTGCAATATATGTTTATATTCTATTGTATATCTGTGTTTTTCTTGGACTAATAGACATTAGACAATGGCTACAAAACAGAAGATTTCGAACTCGGATATAATTTCCCCAGATTCTGAAATTTATTTCTTAGTTGTTACATGTTTAGAAAGGTAGAGGAAAGAACTTGTAAATTACTAGCAAAACTGTTATTGCAATCCACAATAATTGCCATGCGATAACTTAAGAATGTTTTAGTGCAATATATGTTTATATTCTAATGTATATCTGTGTGTTTTTCTTGGACTAATAGACATTAGACAATGGCTACAAAACAGAAGATTTCGAATTTGGATATAATGCAATCATTTCCCCAGATTAGAAACTTATAATGGTTTAACTTGTTCCAATATTCTTTTATTAAAAAGTAACATGTTGTTTAGCGCATAATATCCTATGCCTGTTTAAGAATGTAAGATGGCAGAAGAAGTTGTTACATATTTAGAAAGGTTGAGGAAGAACTTGGAAATTACTAGCAAAACTGTTATTCCAATTCACAATACGATAACTTACGAATGTTTTAGTGCAATATATTCTTTTGTATATCTTTGTTTTCTTGGTTATTCGACAGATTTAATTGTAGTCCAACTTTGCTTTGTGCAGTGATTTTACATTTTGACCTGACCAAAGACATTTAACACAATACATTCTCTACTGTGTCTAATCATTCGTCATTTGCACATCCATAACTCTAGGAGCGAATATCAATCTGTTACTCACTAAGGAAGTTACTTCTATCTAGGTATGGTATACATCCCATTAATTTATTAAATTCTCTATTGGAATTATATATGTAAATTGAATACTTATTAGATTACAAAAATATAGAATAATTCATTTACCAGTTAAATTGGAAACTGATCACTTTTTTGGGGGAGTTAAGTACGTAAATTGAGTGCTTCTTAGATTGCAAAAATGTAGGGGAATTTTGTACCTAAATTGAGATAAAAAGACTACTGGTTCCACTAAGTTTCCTTTCTTTAAGTAATTTGTTTAATTGTACAAACAATTAATTCGATAGAAGATTTTTTTTTTTTTTTTTTTGGAAATTACATTATCTGTGTAGGATCAGCTTTCCACTGTGGTGAAATTAGACTTACTCCTGTAAAAAGACTACAGAAAAATACTACTGTAGTAAGATATTACTGCGAAACTCCGCAAACTATCTCTAGAGAGGAATTACTTTTGCTCAAATAAGAAGTGTTTAAACATGTATAACATATAAATTCCAGTTAAATTACTAGTTTTAATAAATGCGTATATACCGCAATTCTTGCTTTTATTTCTTACATGTTAAGCTCTAAGATACGCACTTTCGACTTTTACAATTTTAACTGCAAACTTACAGTAGTTATCTCTAGAGAAAATTACTTTTGCTCTAATTAATAAAAAGTGTTTAAAAATATATAAGTTCCATTTAAATTACTAGTTTTTATATGTACGCATAAATCGCTATTCTTACTTTTATTTCTTACATGTCAATTTGTAAGATAGGCACTTTCTACATTTCTAACCGAAAACTTACATCTCTTCTTTGCAAGAATTGACGGAAATATGTGTGTAAATTGAGTAGGTTTTAGATTAGAAAAGTGATTAAATATGTGGAATTTGATATGTAAATTGAGATACAACAGTTATTAAATCTCTGGTTAAACACTAGCTTTTTTTTTTTTTTTTCCCCTTTCTTTAATTGCATAAACAATTAGTTCGACAAAACATATTATTAACTATTTCGTCGTACATTGCGTTAGATAACAGATCCAACGACTTTAAGCAGTACCAAAAAGAAAACGATATATTAGATTCTATAAATATAGTTGATCGATAAACAAAACAAAAAATTATCTTAAAAAGGAAAGTGGAGATTTAACTCATAGTGGAGTCCTTTGTAATTAAGTGTTAATCGGTCATCGGCAGAGACAACATGGGCTCGCACAAAGTGTTAAGTGTTTCTCAGCTCTATGGAAGAAAAGTAAAACCTACTAACGAACGATTTGGACTGTGGTTATTATTAGAAAACTTGGACAACTTAATTACAAATGATTGTGTAATGTGTATTTTTCTTTTTTTTAAAAAAAAAAAATAAGGACTGTTCGGTTATTATCGGCTCTGTAGTTCGGCTGTCCTCGGTGTGTTTTGTATAATAGGCTAAATAGATTTCTCTCAAAGAAGGAAAATGGAAATTAAATTGTAATTGCTTACCAAAAACCTTACACAGGTAAGTGACTCATAAATCAATATACTGTATTAAATGTCCAATATACTTGATCGATAAAAATAGATAAGTATGGTGTATAAGAAGGAACCATAGATTAAGTTTTAGTTTATTGTTTACTAAAAAAAAAAAAAACTCATCTGTTTACCAAAAAAAACGAAGTATCTGTCTAGTGATTAAATTTGCGGAATTTGGTATGTAAATTGAGATACACCAGTTATTAAATCACTAGCTTTTTTCCTTTCTTTAATTGCATAAACAATTAGTTCGATAAAACATATTATTAACTATTTCGTCGATAACAAGTCCAACAACTTTAAACTGTGCCAAAAAAAAAAAAAAAAAAATAACCGATATATTGGATTCTATAAATATATAATGATCGATAAAAAAAAAAAAAAAGAAAGGAAAATGGAGATTTACATTGTAATTGCTTACCAAAAACCTTACACAGGTAAGTGACTCATAAATCATGTATACTGTATTAAATGTCAATATACATGTGATCGATAAAAATAGATAAGAAGGAACCATAGATTAAGTTTTAGTTTATTGTTTACCAAAAAACTTACATAAGTATCCGTCTAAAAAAAAAAAAAAATAAGTAAATATATTATATTGCAAACATTGTGCACACATAGAGGTTAATAAACTTTTGTACGAATGGAAAAATACAGGTTAATGAACCCTGGCCTGGGGTACGTGGGGCAGAGCCTCTCTTTAAGTCTCTGTGTATATATTTTATATATCTATAGAGAGAGAGAGAGAGAGAGAGAAAGGATATGAGAGAGATGAGGGAGAAGTATGTGGGGTGAGGTATAAGGATCTAAAGAAAACTACTATTGCCAAGTTACCACTATAGCTGAGTGGTGTAAGTGATGGACTTGGATGACGAAGGTTGTGAGATCGCTTTTGCTGACCTCAGCAAAAAAAAAAATTAATTTTTATTATTTCTTCGCCTACAGGAAAAGGGGAGGGGGAGGGGTGGGGGAAAAGTTGGGAATAGGTTGGGGGAGGGGAGGGGGGTCATTTGGTGGGAGAGGGGTAATGTGACTGTGGTGGGAGAGGGGGACGGCCGCCATCTTGTGCAAAAAAAGTGGCCTAGAACCCGTCAATCCTATCTACTGCCCTTAGAAAAATAAAATAAAATAAATAAATAAATAATAACATAATGATGATTTAAAAATTTATGTTCAAAATATCTTCTCAATTACTTGATTAAATTATTTCCGAATATTTGCACAATTCTTGAAATTTCAATTAGCGATTATTTTCTACTTCTCAAATTGAATTAATTTATAATGAATTAAAAAATAAATAAATATCTAGTTGAATATGTGGATGGGTCCGCAATCCTGGATAACATCTGGTATTTTATCCGTCGTAGCATGTGCTGACCGGTTTTGGATCATCCATCGTCAGAGCAAATTCACCAAGTTCGTGTAGAGAGTATACTTCAACGAAATGTTTCTGTACTCACACTTGTTAGTTTGTTGGTTGTATATATATCAACATTGGATTTTTATTAATGACCCACATATTTTCATTGTTAATTACATTTTGTTCCGTTTTTGGGAGTATAAATTTTGTCTTAAGACAAATCTATTGAAGATGATTTACAGTAATTATTGGGCGTATAGAGTGATCTCTGCGATTCTGTTAGCTACATTTCGAGCTGAGTATAATATTGCAAATTATATTTAAAACGTGAGACTAATAATGGGTGATATATTTAGGTGATAATAAGAAAACAAAACTATGTGAGACCAGAGAGAAATTTAACTAATACTAGCGGTAAACTAAGTAACTCCTGTCATTTCCCACCTTAAGGTAATATAAGATAAAGTTAAGTGGGGTTAAACTTACCCTTTATTTACTTCATTAAGTTTAAATATTTACCTGCGGGTAAGCGGCGACGATAAGAAAGTAGCTTCACCAGACCGAACAGCAATGCTACCTACCCACCTTTCGCCCAACTATGCCCACCTCGTCAACCATTGTAAACAATTACTAGCTTTCCTTGTTCGTTTCATTCATTTTTTTTTTTTTTTACCTTCCTACTATCCTCCTTCGCCTATCCTCTAGACTCTCTAGCATATTTTCTCTAAGGGTGTTTGTCGTTCTTCTTCTTCTTATGAGAAGTCTGCAAGAGGTTAGATTGCATCCACTCTTCTCTTGTTCAACCTCACATTGTCTAGAGGAAATTAATAAGCAACTCCCCACTGTTTGCAGCTACAAGAAGTTGTAAAGTATGCAATTTTTTTTCACTTTATCCATTTCTCTTCAGTTTTCTTCTTTTTTTTTATTCTCACATCTACTTATTTTTCATCATAAACTCCCATCCCTTCGAGCAGAGATGCAATTTACTAACGTAGCTGCAATGTATACGCTCTTATCTATTTCTTTTACTTAGTTTAACTTGTAAGAAGTTAGGGGAAAAAAGGAAGTCCTATTTCGTATTCTCTCTCTCTCTCTCTCAAACACTATATATATATATATTTTAGAATATTAGATTATTTTACTGAGTCAATTTAAAACTTTTACCGGAAAATTCATTCAATTTGCACAAAACTTGCTTATCATATTTTACTTGTCTGATTGAAAATAAATTTCAAAATTAAAACTCCGAGCCGAGAGCAGTTAAAATAATTGTACTTTTAAACTTATCTATACAAAAATCACAAAGAATAAAGTGCACGAATAATAAAATGAATATGCAATTTTCAATAACATAGTATATTTATGATTGCAATTAGCAATTAGAGTAAACTAAGAGCTAAGTTACAATACAGTATATTAGATTTTGTTTTTATTACTTCTTAATTATCTTTACTATTTTGTTCAATGCAATATTTGATAAGCACTAGTAATTATAATTTACTTTTTTCTTGCAGAACATATTTATAATTTAGATAACACCAACTGTTATTCAATAGTTACGATATAATTTCTGTTTAATATTGAACGCAGTATCTGGACAGCAGTTAAACCATACTATACAAATAATGTCTTCTTTTCTTTTTTTTTAAGTATAATGGGTTTGTGAATGTTAGAAAATGGTTTGGTTTAGATGAATAAACTAGAAGCGAAGTTGAACACTGTGTAATATAAAAGCATCACTGACTGCCTGGACTTTACGCTAAAATATAATAGAATGGTAGTGAGAGGTAAAGAGAAAGATTCATGACGCGTAGTGACTGCTGTATGAACTCTGCTGTAAAACTTCCTGAATACTCTCTCATCGTGATTATATATTTAAGCAGTTTCTCCCACTCAAGTCCAGCCTAAACTAGATAGTGGTCCTGTATTTTTGTCTCTCTCTCTCTGCTATGGATCCCGCTCTTTGGATCCTCTTACATAAAACAAAACACTAAGGACTTCTGGTTGAGGCCGCGTTAGTGAGGTTTGCTATATACCGGCGTTTAAAGTCAAATTGCAATATGATGCTTCTTTAAGGTAGTTTACTGATTTGAGCAAGCGAAGACCTTAGTGTTTTGTATGACAATGGCCATTGAGCCCTGAAACATCAAGCTTTAGTTAAGCATTTGCAATATTAAATTATCATAGATAGAGTATTATTGTAAAGATTTTATGAACTGCTAAAAATAATTTATGCTTCCTATAATCGTCTAGTAAATTGTTCATGGCACATTTTGATGCAAGCCACCAGGGTTCGATTTCTTTAGAGGTAGAAACCGTAATGATTCAATATCATGAGAAAAAAGTGTGATTTAAAGATAATAGAGGACAAAGAGCGAAGGTTGACGCGTTGAGAACCATGGCATGCTTACGAAATGTTCCCTTCGAAGTTGCCGTGGCGCAGGATCTGGTACATCATGGGCTGCTGTGACAATGTTTATGTTTATGTTTATATAACAATAATAATAATAATAATAATTGTCTTTATTTACAACTATTTACTATTTACAAAATAAATAATCCTGGTTTTATGTTTATATATAATGTATATATAAATTTATAACAGAAACTTTTAAATATACATTTCTGGTTTATTATGTCTGGTTACATCAAGTTGAACGATATTCATTCACTGACTGTGAACCGTTACACTCAAATAATATAGTCGGTACGAAACCCAAACCTATGCTTGCATTATCGTTGCAGAACAGCCACCAAATTAAACACTACTCCTTAGTATTAATTGAAGTCTCAACAACGGATTTTTCCTCGTACATTAAATAGAATAATCACTCCTTTTCGGCATCAATTATGCAAGGCGTTCATCTGATTATCCCACATTATTAATCGGAACAACATTGATTGATATTAGTCTATGAGCTTATAAGAGATAGTTCATGTGTGTAACTGCTTGGTGGTTACTTAACCAAATGTAAAAAGCAACTAATTATCAAACATAGCCCCTTCTCCACTGCATTATTTCTCTGATAACACTATAAAAACACAATTTTTTCTAACTTGTATAATGAATAAATAAAGGAAAATAAGAGTGCCAGAAGAGATCTTCTGGTTTTCTAGTGGCACTGGCTTTGTGTCAAAATTCGCAGGTCTAACTGCTAGAGTTCCGAAGCACACCACTGTGTAGTTAGGCGAGTGTAGTAGCTAGCTCCTAACAGCCAGTTAGCTGTCAGATTAGTAGCGCGAAAGGAGAGCGCTTTGCTTTAATTAGTCCCTGTCATTTCCAACAAAACTTCCAATTATTTTAATTTAAAAAAACCAACTGAACTCCATGGTACGTTATAGTTTACTGGAAAGTTACATCTTATAACCTAAGCTGTGATAGAAAACAATGTTTTTGTTTATATTTATAAATATATACTATACAACATTAACAGCCTTACAGGGTGGCCCATAAGTCCCGGAGGGGTTTGAAATTGTTACAACTTGATTGGTTACATATTGTTATTACAAATTAATTACTTAATTAATTACAACAAATTGTTATTACAAATTACAACTTGTTACAACTTATTCCAATGCTTCAAGGTTTTATTTATGCATTAACTAAATTATATAATTTTCTGTATTTCTCTTTATTTTGTTTATACAATTACTGAGGAAGGACACCAAAGATGTCGGACACGTCGAATTATTTTAAAGATAAAAAGTATTTTCTTTAGTCCCAGCCAACTAATATTTTACTTGTTTGTTATAAATTTTGATTTTCATAATTTTTCTATGTACTTTGATTTTCATAATTTTTCTATGTACTTTGTTATAAACAAAGGTTGGGAAAATTAACCATGGAAATCATCACAACGAAACAACGAATAAAAATCATAAAGTTTCATATTGAAAATCAAATATAAAGATTGTCCAGTATTTTATGCGTCGTAGCATGCGTATTCCTTCTGTTCCTGCCCGGGTTCGGATTTTCATCCATCGTCAGAACAAATTCACCAAGTTCGTTCGTGTAGAGAGTTTACTTCAACGCAATGTTTTCTATGTTCATATTTAATTGTGTTGTAATTTATATGTTAACATTGCGTTGAATGAACTCTCTACAAGAACTTGGTGAACTTGCTCTGAACATGGATGAAAATCCGAAACCGGTCAGGAACAAAAGGAATATGCTTGCTACGATGGATAAAATATCAGATTTTATTCAGCATTGCGGACTCGTCCACACACTTAAGCGATAGTCTTAACTCAAGCTGCTAAATGTTGGCGACATTTCCATGTAAGAAACAAACCATCTCAATCGTTGCTTGAGTGAACCTCCTCTGCAGTTGGCTAGCAATGATCTGGAGACCACGTTCAGCCAGAACGGAAGCAACATCGAATTTGTGCGACAGAGGCCTGGACATCAGCCATCAGATAGTAGCAGTCAGTTGCAGTGCGTTGCTTGCAAGAAACGTACACTCAATGATCGTTTGTTTCTAAGTGCATATTTCTTGCATGAAAATGTCGTCGATGTGCTCTTTGAGTTAAGACAATGGCTCTTAGATTTTCAAAAGAATACTGTTCGATTTTTGTTCGTTGTTCCGATGTGAATTTTACATTGTTATTTTCCCAATCTTTCTTTATAAAACTAAAAAAATATAGTATAGCAATATTATGAAAATCAAAAATTATAACAATTTCAAAAATCTTCGTAGCTCTGGGCCACTATATATATATCAAATATCCAAGCAAAACTAAATACAATATGTATATTAGATTTATCAGTCATTTTTACTGTCCACATCAATATCTTTCACAAAACATTCCATTAGAATTCCTAAAAGTAGTTGCTCAGTTACGTTTAGCAAACACAAAGTATCCAAGGGTTATAATTAAAGGTAAAAAATATGATTTTAACCCGGAAGGAAACTGTTTGCTTTGTAAATGTGATTTATCTGATTCGATTGTTCATCTCATATTAGAATGTAAGACATTTATATAGCCTATAGACTTAAATATTTTGTTAATCTAACAAATTGTGAACTAGATGCATTAGATATTATCGTATATTGTAATTCGATTCTTTTGAATCTGCCGCGTTCCACTCCTGATTTCTATGTCCGCCTGGAATCTGGTAGAATTCATCTAAAATTTAATGTGTTCAAACGGCTCCTGGGGTGGTGGAGGAAAGTACTTGCTATGAGTTATGACCGCCTCCCCAGAATGTGCTATGATAGACTTTTACAGCTAAGCGATAGCAAAAAAGATGCCCATTAATTGGGTTACTGAGTTTAGTTCTTATTTACTCAAGATTGGGGCATAGGATGTATGATTGGCGCAAGACTTAAAATGCTCTGTGATAATTACTCTTCCCTAATTGAAGCGTGTAGAAACAATATACTAGGTAAAGATATCTCTAAGGCAGAAACTTCTAATTACAATATGTATTTTAGAAATATAAGTACCCTAGGATTGGGAGAAGAGTATTTAATATTTAATATACATATAAATAAACTTAGAATATCCTGTCAGTTGCGGTTAATATAGGAAAGAAGGTTAATAGGCTTTTTTATAATGGGACAGCTTATAAGTTCTCTCCAAAGTCGATTTGCTCATTTATGTAATTCGTGTAGTTTGGATAGCTTGGAACATATTATTTTAGAATGTAATTTATTTAATAATCTTCGGAAGCTCTATATTTCGGAATATGTTAGTGACGTCTTAGATATGAATTTAATATTTTGTAACTTGCTGGTACCGAAGTCTGTTTCTAAAAATCAATAAAATTTTCTATTATATTTCTAAGGCTCTCAAATTAAGAAATGTTTTGTTAAAACTTCCCTAGAGGCATATCTCTGTTTATTTATATTTTTAATACATGCTAAAAGTGTGACAGCTTGTTGATTTTATTTCATTACTTTTTGGTTTTTATTTTCCATTCTTAACGGTAAATTTTTTTTTTTTTGAATTTGGTAAAACTTGATATTTTGTAAAATTTTCTTTTGTTTTTTTGAAGTTGATGTTATTTTATTTGTATATGTTTTATAATGTACTCAACTCTTGCTAAAAAATGATATATTTTATGAGCAATAAAAAAAAAAAAGAAAAAAAAAATTTGTAATTCAATATCCGAAATAAAAAAGATTTGTATTTGTTCACAAAAACTTGCTTAGAATTGAGAGAAAAGTTAAAACCCTATTTAAATTAGACGGTTGAAACTAAAATAGCTATCATTAGCTATAAATAAGCATCTTAATCAAGTTAGAAAACAATTCTTTATTGTTTAAAATTAAAAAGTAAGGAACATTAATTTTGTTTATAATTTTGTTTTGTTTCTCTTACTGGAAAGTGATCATTTATGTTGAACTCTTGCTATAAAATGTAATATTTTTTAAGCAATAAAATTTGATTTGATTTGATTTGAATATCCAAGCAGACAATAATTATATATACATATATCCAAGCACAAACACATCATACATAAACATAATCACATTGTTGTAAAAAACTATACATACTAACCTATATAACAACCATTTTTTTTTTTTTTGTTTTTTATTTTACAAAAAGAGTGATATGATAGTGTCGTCGACTAAGTATTATTATCATTGATTGAGACTTATATATATATAATATAATATATATATTATATATAGAGCATTATTATCTGCAATATGTGGATTAAAATTGAAAGATATGCTGTTTCCATTAATTTATAATTTAATAATATTCTGGATCAGGAAGAATGAAAAATTTGTTGCTAATATATAGGAATTTAAATGGAATTCAATGTTCGATATTAAAGTAATATTATAAACTTATATTATGGCAAATAAGGGGGAACAATAATGGTAACTTAGTAAGAAAACTTTTAAACTAGCGTACATAATATTACAGAGTGTATAATGTATGTAAACATGGTATAAAACCTATAGATGATAAAGCTATAAGCAGTCCTCCACTCTTTAGTAAAGTCAAGCTACATATCATATGTATATATATATATATATATATAGTTTTACAATCTAATACAGAGTATTCAGAAAAGCTGAATACATATACATAACAAACACGCACATATACAAAACAACACTGACAAGATACGAGCATATACATAGAAACAGGGCACAATGTGTGGGTTTCTACAAACTTTCCTTTTACTGAATCTCCTAGCGTATTTTAGTTTATGCAACCTCTTTCATACACACATACACACAAACATACATCCATTCTTTCATTACACGCACACATTCACAGACACACACACATACACACAATGTATGTATATGCTTTTATAGATTTAAGTTTAAATTGATCTTTAAAGTATGTCAGCATGTGAAATGATTTGTATATATATGTACGCTTATAATATTATAGAACAACTATATTATATAACAAAGTACGTTTTATAGAATGCTTATGTATATTAACAGATGCGGGTTGATATCTTTGAAGAGTATTGTTTTTAAAATATGAAGAACTCGACCCAAAAGATTTAAATATGCGAATTATTTTCAAATTCAGATTTTCAGTATCAGAAAATCCGAATTTATTTACATATTTTCAAAATTAGTGATTATAGACAAAATCAGATTTTCGTTGGGAAAATTTTACAAATAAAAGATATATAGTTTGGTATCCGTACCAGTGATGATTCTATGTTTTAAGAAAATCATTGCTTTCGTTATCGATAAAATCCCCCGCCCCCCGAAAAAAAAACTCGAGAACCTGTTCAATAAATCGCACTAATGGTTAATTGATTTTTTTTTTTTAAATCGTATTGAAATCGTCAGGCCTTAAAATTACAATGAGATGTTTTACGGCAATAGCCAGAGAAGTTTTTAAAGAAAAAGAATTCTTTGTTGCTCTACGTTTCGGATACCATTGGTGCCCTTCATCAGGATTGGCACCTCTTCTGGCCATTGCTGTACAAACATCTCATTCTGATTTTTTTTTTAAATTTGTAATTTTTAGTAATGCTTCTGGTGGGTTCTTAATATTCTATAAGTGGTAGAATCATTCATTGTATTCAGGTAATATTTTAGAGGAAAGCTTAGCGCTACACTTCCCCCAGAACCCCCCCAAAAAGCAATTTTGCCGGGAAAAATGTTTCAAATAAAAGTGATAGGTATTTACGTGTGTGTTTTGATAGTATAAGAAGTTTAAAGAAAATTTCGAAAAACCTAAAAGCAACAACATCAACAAAAAAATAAAGACGCACTTCGGTTTAAGGGAAAGTTCCCGAAATCTTTGTGGTATACCAAGTTTGAACTTCCTGCGTTGTTTTGTTATTGAAATATTTTGTTCACACACACACACACACACACACATATACACACACACACACATTAAAGAGGATGTGCACGGCGACCTGAAAGATATATTATGCTCCTCGAAACCTTTTCAGTACACTGCCGGCATCCGAGCAGTGTTCTCTAGTAACAGACAACACTGCCTATGACCGGACATTCTTTCCGTGTATACCCGTTTCCCTTTAGTACTCGGGGGTAGTTTAAGGACCGTGCCTACCCTCTTGGGGTTTACCAGTCCCCCCGCTGCAACAACGGGGTCGTTTAACAAGAGAAAAATGTCACCGCCATAGAGAGACTGTTAGTGCAATGCCTCGCCATGGCAGAAGTGTCGAACCCAAGCACTCCCCCGTTTGACCCATTTAAGGGAAGGTTGAGATACGCTCAACCAGCGCGCAAAGTGATACCACATAGTGGTCACACTTCACTCCCTCAAGCTAGAAAAGGCACTCCCTAGCAGGCTCTGGTAAACCGCGCACACCCAGCAAATGCGCTTCCAGCTATGGGCTGGTACCGGGGTTTAATTTATATTGCGAGTCTCCTCCCGCCCAACTCATGACCTCGGTCATTGAAGTTATTGATAAAAACACGGCCACTACAAATCCAAGCTGAATTGCAAGCAATTGGCTTGGAAACTGACGCTTGCGCCTTTGTTCAGTATTTCAATTCTAACTAGCTAGCGTGACTAATCGCACACCCGATGGATCTGCTGATTCCTGTCCACTGCCTCAAGTACAAGGTTTCAGTAACCCAGGATACTTACAGGCAACCCTGCAAGGGGAAAGGATCAGGATTGGATTGGATAGGGTGAGGGATTCCCCAATCTGGAGAGCCAGAGGCTGATTGCGCCCCGAAGGATGGCCGATGGTAACGCCACATACCTACGCCCAATGCCTATCACCGGACAGTGAGGCTCCTAGGAAAAGAAATTCTAAGGGCAGTACGCTGGATTCGAACGTGGGACCTCCGCGTTGCTAGTCCACCGCACTGAGCTAATCCCTTCCTTCTCCCTTGGCTTACGCCAATTTACTAGGGTCGGAGACCCTAGTTTGTGAACTGTAATTGTCCTTGTCCGTAAAGAGTAAAGTATATCGTGTATTGTTCTAAAGAAGTGCATGGAGGTGTGATAACCTGTGAGGTCGCTAATCCCCAAATAATGCAAGCAACAGATACCCTTTGCGAGCAATATTTCCTCTTACTAAGGAATAAGAAGAAAATTAAAAATTCACAATTTGGCGCACAAATTTCAAATTGAACAAATAGGCCTTATATCTTATTTCTCGAATGTATTAAATTTACAAGCTTCAATAGAAATTAAATTTTCTTTTTCATTTCTAGCCTTAAAGCACAAGGAAATCGCGATTTTCTCTCTCAATTCCTGGTCTTTTAACAGAATATGTTTGTAACAGTAAGCAAAAAGAGATCAGCAACCAAAGAGAGTAAAGAGAAGAGAAACAAACCCAACCATTCTCACGGACTGGTGAGGGAGAAACTGTATAAATACAGCGACGGACAGTCCACGGGGATACAGTTCAATACAGTTCACTATAGTTCATCATCTCGCCAGTCACTTCGTGTCATTTTCATACCACTCTACCTTAACCATTCACTATTGTAAAGTCCAGGCAGACTGTGTCTCTTTATTATTATATTATAATACATAGTTAGCCAGTGTTAACTGAGTCTTCTCATTTCATCACCCAGACCCAAATTCTCTCCACCTAACACATTGATAATGTAACAGCAACCAAAGAGAAATCAGCAATCAAAACGAGTAAAGAGAAGAGAAGCGAACCCAACCACTCTCTCGTACTGGAGTGGGAGAAGCTGTATAAATACAGCGACGGATAGTCCACGGGAATACAGTCCGATACAGTTCACTATATTTCATCATCTCGCCAGTCACTTCGTGTCATTTTCATATCACTCCAACTTAAACATTCACTATTATAAAGTCCAGGCAGACGGTGTCTCTATTATAACTATTATACATAGTTAACCAGTGTTGATCCAGTCTTCTCATTTTATCAACCAGACCCAAATTCTCTCCACCTAAGACAACCATTATATGTTTAACCGGACCTAAAAATCCTCTGTGTATACATAATAAACAGAAAAGTTAAAATAAGGGGGGTCGCCAACTATTTTCCAAGAATATCATTTCCGTGGGTGGGAGGAATGATTAAAATAACAAGAAAAATAAACAATAGATGGGAAGGAATATTTTCATTGGAGAAATACAATTTAGAAGCTGTCTAATATTAGTATTGATTACTTATTTATTTATTTAAAAATAAAAACCAATCCAAAACTTGATTCATATTTTATTTACTATTTACTGATACAGAAGGAGTTTACGTAGAATGTATGGGAAGTGAAATTAATAGATTTTGGAGCCAGGCGCGCAGTCTATAGAGAGCTATTCTCCCCCTCTCATTACCAGCCAAAAAAATCTGAAATAGACAATGGCATTGTATAAGACGATATTCCGTGATAGTTCAAAAAAAATCCTTTAACTACTTATACACGCTATTATTTCCTTCAGTAACTTTATGATTTTTTTTTTCCTACTCACTTATTTTCAGTATTTTTTTTATTTTGCAACATAATTCTGCTGCACTATGTGTATCTTTGAACATTTTTCTTTCTTATAATTATACTATTTATAAAATGAAAAAAAAAGCTTTACAAGCAATCTTGTTATACAAAATTTTTTCCAACAAATAGCTAGTTGAATAAATTAAGTTAAATAATATTGTGATAAATTGTTACCTTGACCTGGATGGTAAAGCAGAAAGTTGTAAACTGGGGGGAAGGTCATGGCACAAATTGTTTTACATAACACACTACACGAGAACCTATAAAAAAAAACTAGGTAGGTGCAGTATACAATAAAATGCTACAATTACATACTTGCATAATTTTAATATTAAAACATTCTTACAATATTCCACAACTACGAATTTCCAACTGAAATAATCTTTCTGTAGAAACTAATAAAATTATGAAAAGAAGTCGGAATATACGAGTATAAAAAAGGAAGTACATTTACGCTAAAAATACCTCACTCTCTCTCTCTCACACACACTCTCTCTCTCTCTCTCTCTCTCTCTCTAAGTTGTTTGAAATTTAATTTTACTTTTGAATTTGAGGAAAATAGTTCTAACGAGAAAATCTAGTTTAATAGGTTTCTGAGTATTATGAATTTCTTGGATAACAGTAGCAACAATTTTCTTTAAACTTGAAATGCTAATTATAGACCTGATATAAACCTAATACGGATCGATATAACCATTATTCTGGAAAAAATTATTTAACTATTAACTTGCTTACTTAATTTATTCTCTTCCTCTTCTACCATGCAGTGTAGAGGATTTGCAAACGAGTCGCCATCCATCTCTATCGTTGGCCATTGATTTAGCTTTGCCTACTGTCGTGCCACTTTCCCCGGAGGCATTCTATAATATTATCTAGCCAGATGACTCTTCTTCTCCCTCTGGGTCCTCCACTCTGCGGAGGTATCGCATTTCCACCGCTTGTGGGCTTTTGCAGGATTGACATCCGTATGTGAGGGTTTGGAGGTATATTGAATTAAAAATCCTTAGCTTCATTTGCTTAGGGACCTCTCTTTTGCTAATGAATTTTTGGTTGATGGCTTGGAACAACCTTCCAGATGCCGCAACAGTTTGGAATTTAACTCGACTTTAACCCTGCCATCTGAGCTAATCCAAACATCTAAATACTTATAGACGCCCACTTGTTCGAGTGGTTTGGTCTTTATCCTCATAGCATGTCTCTCTTCCGTTCTGCTTACTACCATGGTTTTCTCTAGGCTTATCATCTTTCTCTTTTCTAGCTCCTCCACCCAAACATTGGCGTTATATTGGAGCTTCTCCATAGAGTCTGCTACTAAAACCAGGTCATCTGCATATATCAGGGAAGAGAATGTTACTGGTTCTAACTGTAGATATCCTAACTGGAAATTCTTGGTTTTGGTTTGGCAGGCTCTTAGTATGTCGTCCATAAATATAATAAAAAGAAATGGACTTAGACTGTCTCCCTGTCTCCCACCTGCCGTATTAAACTTAAATGTTTTCTACTGGCAAAATATCGATTTGTTTTCATTTTTCTATTTTATTTCAATTTTTTCATTCAAAAACCAATTACATTCTGATCTGATAAAAATTGGTAATCAAAAGTATTATTATATTATTAAGAAAAAAGAATACTTGGCAATGAAATGAAATTATATTTTCTGGGTTCTCCTATTACCTAACGGGTGTAATTTGATAGTGAAAAGTTGTTTATTGGAAGCAATTTTCTTATAAATTTAATCTGTTTCTTTTCATAGAAATGCATATTTTCATTATATTTAATAATTCTTTGCTAATTTTATTATTATTATTATTGATGAATATTCTCATTTAGTACTTTTGAAGGAAATCAGCCTCTGCGATGTTGAAGATTTCAAGAACTACTTTCGAATGGATGAACCTACCTTTAACAAACTGTAATAGATGGTTGAACCATTTTTGAAAAGACAGAACAGAAATATGAGAGAAAGCATAAGTGTTTGGGAAAGATTAGCCTTAACCCTGAAGTACTTGGCCACAGGAAGAAATTTTGAAGACTTGAAGTTTTCAGTCATAATGTCCCCAACAACTATCAGCAAAGCTGTAATAGAAACCTGTGAAACCTTTATATATGTCCTACAAGACTTTGAAAAAATTACAATCACCTTTAAAAAATGTATGATTGAAGTTTTATTTTAATACACAAATCTTTCCCAAGAACCTCCACTGGATCGTGTTTTGAACTGAACTGTAAATAAGGGACTATTTAATTGACTATATGAAATGTATGTTAATCAGAAAAATAAGATTAAAAAATATACAATCATCTTTGAAAAATGTATGATTGAAGTTTTATTTTAATACAGAAATCTTTCCAAAATACCTTTGTAAGGTATTGTATCACTGTTGTTGAGGTTACTTTCAACGTTGTATAAAACTACTGAACTGAGTATTGATGGAAATATTGGCGCCGCCGCCTCTACACTGTCAATATCCCCTCCAATTATCAGTATTGATACCGAAAATCCAGATTTCATCAATACTCTTACCAATACCGACCGTCAATACAATTTTTTCACCTTACACGGACAATATTATTGTCAATACGCTAAGGTAATGTCAATATTATTGACTGTGTAGAGCCCGCTAAATGGTAGGTGACAGTCATCTTTAAAAATAAATAAATAAATAAATCAACAAATAAATTTCAACTAATAAACTGTGCTATCAATATAAAGTTAGTTGATATATGAATTAATTTAGAAACTGTTGACTAGTGCATTAAATAGGGGCCGGTGTTAGTTGTAATTCTAGCCATACTGGTGTTTGGTCTGTAGTGGATTAACGTAGGATTTTGTCTGTTTGAATACATTGATAACACCAAGGTTGAACGACCGTTTGGTATGGGAAGGCTTTAATTTTCCCTTTCTATGTTTTACAACTATATTATTTGGATATAAAGCAATGTTTAGTTACATTGTTTCATTAATAAACAATGTACTTGTTGAACATTTTACGCTGTAAACATAAATAACAATTACGCTCCATATCAAT